>OZ024709.1:4441688-4661850 GCA_964016945.1 Microplitis deprimator | reverse complement strand
TATCGAAAAATAAACTTTGATCGTCCTGCGGCACGTGTTCTTTTTACTTAAAAAGAAAAAACCAAATTCCCCATGGATTTTTTCACTAAAAAGAAGCTTTTTATGGGGCGCCTGAGAAAATTTAATTTTTAACGACCACCCTTATATATATATATATATATATATATATATATATATATATATATATATATATATATATATAATGTATACATTAATGATTTGCAAATAAAAATAAGTGTTGAAATGTAAACAATGAAAAGAGGAAAAAACAGTTTATACGCAGATTTACGTAAAGAAAACTTATTTAACATACCAGAGGATACTGAAATAAAATATGTAATACAAAAAATACGAATTTATATAAAAATCGTATGGTAAAAAATCTGTGTGCTCATATAATAAAAATAAATATTATTATCTATTTACCTTCTTTTATAAATAGTGTAGAGTATAAAGTATGAAAGGTAGAAATAATACAGGTATTTGAAGTATGACTGAAGTTTTTGTTTAAAATAGAATATTTAACCATAGAAATAAAAGATTAAATTATTGAAAAGCGTAAAACGAAAATATAAGTGTGTAGAAATTTTGATACAAAATATAAGAGGTTTAGAATGTATCCGGTTTTATACATGATAAGAGCTGGGAGCAACTAGATAAGTGGGGATAATATTTATTCGATAAACTGTTTACAATCCTACTTACATTATTATTCATCCGTGAGTACAAAATTTAGTAGGTGATGCAAATTTGATAAGCAGTATCAAGATGATGATCTACTTATAAGAAGTTTATTAGTTGGTAATCAAACTAATCGATATATTTAACTATAATTGATTTTGAGAAATGTTTTGTATAATTTAAATTTATAGGTTTGAAATGCGAAAAATTTGATTGATTATATAATCAATTAACATATATTATGTTAATATACATTTGTTTAGGTACTCGTCATAATATCAAAAACAATATGAAAGATATATATTGAAACATTTATTAAAATAATATATGATACCCAAATGTATTATTATTATTATACATACATATATCGCGTTACTAATTCCACCAGAACTTATATTATTATCCGCCCTTTTGGTTTTAAGGAGCTTCCTTGAGCCACAAGGACTTATAATTTTTTTTTTTTATTAAAAATCATTTTGGAGACTTGTTTTGAAGCTCAAAATTGAAATAGACATTTTCTCCTACAAGGCCTAAAATATTTTTCAAAAGCTCCTAAAAATTTTTATTTCTCGTCTTCTGACTGTTAGACATGTTTTTTTGACATTGAAATGTTTCCCATATAGTTTCATTTTTTTAATTTTCGAAAATTATCTTTTTGGAAATTTACGTTTTAGTACGTCAACTACGTCTAAAAAACGTTTTTACGGCTATTTACGTCTTCAAAGCTTGAATTTACGTTTTTAACAGTACGTTCAATCTACGATTTAAATTTCGACTCGGGAAATCAAGTCTAATCAAGTTTTATTTTTGGACAGGACATTCACCGTATTCAAATAGACAAAAATCCATTATTTCCTCAGAGGTCTTATCCCCCCCCCCCTTTCCTTACATTTTTTGTCCTTGTAATGTCAAATTATTTAGGTCGTACTATAAACTTTTCTTATGCTTTTTTTTTACATTAAGAAAAATAGACATTTTTGATTATCATAATAGGTGTAATATAAAATAAGAATAACAATATTTTAATCTCTTTCACACTGAAACATAGAAAAATTTCAGTGAATAATAGGTTTTTACTGTTGGTAAACACATGTAACTCATAAATATAACCTACGTTAGAATCTATTATTAAAATGTAAGTTTTTCAGTAGGCTACTCTCTTTTTCAGAGGAAATAGAAGTAGTACATGATTTTTTCAAATTTATGAATAATAAAATTTTTTATTGCTAGGATATCAAGAAAGAGAGTGAGCAATATAGTGATGCAAATTTATATGCAGAAATTATGAAAACATGAATTTTCTACGATTGAAATTTTCATCAAAAACTATGAATTTCAGGTTTCAGTCATAAAAAAAAAAATATCTGAAATATTCAATGTCGTGGTTTAAAATCAATTATTTAAAAATTCATTTTAAAAACATGAATTCTCAGTATTGTTATTCATTAAATAATAATTTTGTTCAGATCCAAGATATACTGAGTATAAAGTTGTTTTCCTTGTGCAATCTTTTTCTTTTTCTTTAGTAGTTTACAAGTTATTTCAAGAAAATGAAAACCATGATCACTTTTTTTTTTTTTTGTTTACAGTAAATCTTAAATTTTCGAAGTAACTCCGAATCTAAAAACTGTTTGATCTTTAAGTTTTACCAGCCTTAAGATGCAATTAATTTTTTATTAAAAAAATTTAAATAAATTACTTTGAAATTTTGAAATTTCATTCAAATCAACATAGCGAAAAAACTTTAGAGATGATTAAAACCTGAAATTTTTTATTTTTCAGTCAAGTTAAAATATCTATTTCAATATCAGAGACTAATATATGACATGAGGGGTCACCTAAAAAATTTCATAATATGATTATTTTGCGAATATTAGAAATTTTGTGCGAGACAAAATTTTCAGAATAAAATGGCCGAAAAAAATTTAAGTAAATAAAAAAAAAATTTTTGATCCTGTCCAAAAAAAGTTTTGTATGAAAAAAATTAACAAATTATTCAATAAATCTATTATAGATTTATTGAATAATTATTGAAACCAGCCCCAGAACTTCCCGCTGTTTTCGAGCTCGAAAATACTTTTGTATGCCTTTGTTTTCGAAAAAAAAACGTTTTTTACCATTTTTTCTCAAACGATATTTCTCGAACGAATAAACCGATTTAGGTGGTTAAGGTGGCAATCGACGCATTTTATTGAGTTCTACAGCTGATCAGATTTTGAAATTGATTTATCTAGTCGCTCTTGAGAAATTTCGAAAATACTAAAAAAAAAAATTTTTTTTAATTCTTTCGACAACGGTTTCTCTTCAAAGAATGAACCGATTTTGATGGTTGAGGTGGCATTTGACACGGCTTATGAAGTTTCAGAGCCCATTTGATTTTGGAATCAATCCATAGAGCACATTACAAGTTATCCAAAAAAAACATTTTTGAAAAAAGTTTATTGTTGGAATATCTCTGAACAAGCCCTACCGATCAAGCTCAATTTTTTCAGCTTTTAGATATTGACAAGTCGCGTCGACTGACATCTTGACGATCAAAATCGGTTCATCCGTTCAAAAGTTATAGATATTTACATACGTACGTACATACATACACTCAGACATCATCTTGAAATTATTCAGAATAGCTTCCTAGAACCTCAAAACGTCAAGATCTCTTAGAAATTCGATTTTCGAAAATCGGACTGAAACCAATTACTTCCCGAATTTTTAAAAATTTTCAATTTTCTTAGCGGGAAGTTAAAAATAAAAAAATCGGAAAAAATATTTTCATAATTTTATCACAAAAAAAAAATTTATTTAAATTAAATTTGTAAAATTCTCACAGATTTGTTCGAAATAGATAAACACGAATTATAGACGATACTCAATAGTCTCAAGAATTAATGACTTCCTTAGATGTCATCATATTCCGGTGTCGTCTATTAGACTTGAATTATTCAATCTACAGTAAAAAACCCAGTACTCGATTGGGGAACTAGTACTCGATTATTCCATGAATTTGTATATCGATATTTAGTAAAACAGTAAATATAGATATACAAATACATTGAGTGATCGGGTACTAGGTCTCTTACCTTAATGTATAAAATTGTTTTCACATAAAAATTTCAATTTTAACTACAAAATAAAAAAATTTATGAAAACAATAAATTGAAATATTTTTAATCTCTATAAATGAATTTTATAAAATTCAATATTTATTCATAAAATTTCTCTTCTATTGAAATAACAAAATAATATTATACAAATTCAGTATTAATTATAATTTACAAAATAAATAAATACAAGTAAATATTTACACTAAACATTGAAAGCTTAAAATAATAAACGTTAACGTCAGTTTTGTAAACAAATCAATTCTCTGCAGTTAAAAGTTTAAATGGCAAGTATACATTATTGACGCATTTGTTTACGTCATCACAAAAAAAAATTAAAAAAAAAAAAATTACGTCGTCAATTGTTTTGATGATTAAATGAATGATTGAATTAAAATTAAATAATGAAATAAAGTCTTGTCTATAATTATTTCTGTCAAACCCTTCTGTAAAATATCATTGGTAATAATATTTAATTATAATTTAAACGTAACAAATGTGGTAATAAATAATGGCGCCAGTAATATTAATCCTTGTTATACATTTATATATATATACATATACATACATATAGTGACTAGTTTTATATACATAATAAATACGTCTTGAGTATAAGGAATTGAAGTGAGAGTAATATGACTGAGAATGAAAGGTATCAAGGAAGAATTGAAAACTAATATATGATAAAGTATATGCGAGAAAAATCTATATATATATGAATGATAAAAATAAATAAGAGATATTGGATTGACGATTAGATCAGATCGGATGACTTATAAAAGAAGACAAGAGCAAGTACTTTGTATACAAGAGTCATATACTAAGACATATATATATATATTTATATATTTATATATATGCAGTCTAAGATGCAATTTAACGCGTGATGTCGAATGAGGGTATGCGCGAGGAAAAGTGAAGCATTCGTTGTAATTGTAACCGAGTTCTTTGAAATTACTAGTAGAAACAGTGGCGTGAGCGTAATACGCATGCGCAAATACTATAAGGATACCTTCAAAGTAGAGAACCGCGAAAACGCGTGCTTGTGACTTGAACTACTGCGAGGAGATTCAGTCGCGTATAGCCGGCCAGTCTACACGCAGTGTTTTTTACGTCTCTTTACATCCAACACCGGCTAAATTATATCAATCGCGTTATATTACCACACTAATTATTATTTAAATAATCATATCAATTCGTCGATAAATTATTTATTTATTTAAAACAGTAAAGTATTTTTAATCTATCCAAGTTACCAGTGTTAGAAAGATATTTTTTTTTAAGTGATTTACTCTAGACAATTAATTTTATTTATTAATTAATAAATATATAAATAAATAAAATATGAAGAGTATTGTAGAAAAACCATTGTCATGGTTCACCATAATTTTGGCGGCATTTTATTCCTGTGAGTATAAAAAAATTAAATCGTTTGAACTTAGGGGAAAAAAAATTTTTTTTGTCATCTGTCAATTTTGACATAAGATTTCAAAGTAAAGACGGGTGATAGGCAATCAATAATTAATGGAGCGGAAGTAATAGTAAATATTTGACGGGTAGATTTAAAAATATGAAATTTAAAAAATGAACTAATTATTAACTGAACGTGATGTTGTTTATTTGAAACGTAGTGCGAATTAATTATTTGTTTACAACCTTCAGTATTCATTGAAACTATTTTTGCATCTCATTCACTATATGTCAGTATGCATATGTCATAAATATATACACATAAATTATATAAATAAAAAAGAAAAACAAAATGTTTATCAACATATATTTTTTTATCGAAATTTATAAAAATGATGAGTAATCTTCTCATTGATAAAAATAGTACTATGATACTATTCCATAAATATATAACGATATTGTCGCTGGTATCAATGAAAAGAAAACTTATCACGTAACATAAATTTTTCTGTCATACTTGTGACATGTTACAGAATTTAAAATACCATATTTGATAAAATGAATTTTTTTAACCGCAAAAAATTTTTTTTTTTTTAAATTTCAACAGACGTCAGTTTGTCTAATTATTTATAACAAATAGAACATTAATTTACTTTAAAAAATATTCTCGAACGATCTTTAAGATGCGTTAGAAGGTACTTCTCATTGCGTCTGAAAATAGCACGCGTGTCTCACTTCAGTCACCACGTGGGCACGTCTCTTCCGTTACATCGTACGAGATGACGTATAAATTCGCGATTGGCTGAACAGATGGGCGTGCATCGCTCGCGCGTTTCTCGCAAATTTTCCCCTTTCATCGTCGCCCGCGTATCCATAAGTCTGGTTGGGTTCCCCTTCTGTTAATCGTATCGGCCAAGCAAGACAACACTCACATACTTCTTACATTCTTGTCCAACACTCTCACATGTCCTTATACCTTTCAACTTATATATATACATATATTCATACAAAACTTTCCCACTATAATATTACACTATTGCATTGACGGGAATCTTTAAAAACTTTTGTCTCATTCTTATCCTTATTTCTTATTTTTACTTTTATCTTTATACTTTTCACTCTTAGATAACATGCTTCTGTTAAATTATATGCTCGTTTCTATATATAGATATCATAGTTTTTATATTTTTGACATTGAACACACGGATTTACAAGTAAATACTTGTATGTACTTTAAGTGTCAATGCACTTTTTAAATAAAAAATCGAGGCAATCTACTTGTTTTTTATATTTTTTAAGGATCAAATGAGAAAGTTTGTTACAACTCCACTGATATTCAAGTAGTCAAAGACAAAAAATTTAAGATATTTATTGTATATAACATTTTTTACTCTGTAAAAAATTTTTCGAGTCAATGCGGATTAAATCTGGAGTGAATGCAAAGCAGATGTTTATTTAATCCCTCCGATGTCAAAATTAAAACTCCGAATCTCAGATGTGAATTTAAATAAAATCCAAAAAACTCCATATCCATTTCGTATGCGAAGTAATTTTTTAAAAAAATTTCGAAACCAAATGAATTCGAATTCAAATAAAATTCTTAATTTCTCCGAATTAATTTTTGATTTTTTACAGTATAGGTATTTTTTTATACGTTAATTTCTATTAAGGCGAGTGAAAATAAATTAGTAGAGAGATGGTTGTGTTAAGCATATATATATATGTATATATGTATATACAGTGACAAGTGGTGGCGTTGTCGAAGTTAATCGTGTCGTTGTTATATTGGTAAAGCAAAGGCACCGTGACCCAAAGTCACGCGACGGGCATACTGGCACGCAAGAGATGCTGAGAAGGTGTATAAGCAGGGTCAACGTCGTTGTCGTTATCGTTGTCGTCGCTGTGATAATTATTATTCGTTGATCATATCACAATCCTCTCAAGAGATGTCGCTTTAAAGTTTATACCCGTTTTGTTAAATTGTAAATTGCGATACTTGTCTTATCTACGTCATTATTATGTCAACTACTACTTTGTTTAATGTAATGACCAATTAGCCGTAACTGCATTCGTTACGTAGTTTATTTAGACTTGATGATTTTCTTATTTATTTCAAGTCCTTGATATTTTAGATAACATTTCTAAATACTTACACTGGCCAAATTTAATTTTATTTAATTAAGTACAATTATGAGACTAATGATCGTTAGTTGAAAAGATTTTTGTCTCAACAATTTATTGTTATTTTTTAAAAAATTACTTTCTAATTTTTTCTAACGGAATTAATTTTTTTTTCAATTTAATTATCAGTAGGGACAAGATTTTTGCCTTAATTTTGAAATGAATGGTTCAAATGGTTAATATTACGGCGAAAATATTGGTCTTATAAAAAAAGTTTTTAAACAAAAGTTGTGGGAAATTTAATTTTCTAGAAAAAATGTCTCTTATGATTTTTTTATAAGACCAATATTTTCACCGTAATTCCAATATCGAGATTTAAATTTTTGTTAATTATGAAAATTTTAATTTTGAAATTTGAAATTACGATGAAAATATTGGTCGTATAAAAAAATCATAAGAGACATTTTTTTTTTAAATTAAATTTCCTACAACTTTTGTTTAATAATTTTTTTTATATGGCCAATATTTTCACCGTAATTTCAAAATTAACATTCATAATGAATGATTCAAATTTTTGTTGATCATGAAAATCTTAGTTTTGAAATTACGACTTTCGTATCAGTCCTAAGAAAAAATTATAAGAGACATTTTTTTTGTAAAATTAAATTCTTAACAACTTTTGTTTTAAAAATTTTTTTATACGACCAATATTTCCGCCGTAATATAAAAAATTTTACATCATTTATTATTAATTTTTTTTTTCAAAGCTAAAATCCTGACCCTAATTTATCAGCTTGAGCGAAATAATTTTTGAGTCAAAAAAATATATACTAGTACGTGACCCTTTTTCTGTACAGTAAAATTTAATACATAAATTTTTATTGAAAAAAAAAATAAAATAAAAATCTAAAATTAATTAAATATTTTATTTATCAAAAAGTAATTAAGTATTAATAAAATAAATAAAAATAATAAATATAAGTTATGAGTATAAATATTAACACACAACAAACATAAATTATTTTGTTTGAACATTTAAATTAATAAGGAAGTGTGTAAAGACGTTAGAGGTATTACGTGTAAATACTTAGGTATTGTTAAAGTATATAATTGCAGGTGAGAAGAGTAGGGAATTAGCGAGCAAGAATATATATGAGTACACAGACGATGTGAGAGTGTATATTTATTTATAACACACAACGGGAGCGTCGTACGATGGAAACCTGACCAATGAAAAGCCAAGAAGTGGTCTGGCCTTGCGGCTGGTGGCCTGTTGTGTGAAGAACAGTGACGCATGTAGAATAATACGAAATTAATCGCTCGGTCTGATTGCTTTAGATGTACATTCACCGACAGTAGCAACGTTCAATTAATCCTATTCTTTTCATCTCTTTGTCGTCATACTCTACGCTGTGGTTTTTATATTTTATTATTATTTTTTCGCTAAAGCGATACGTATTTGATTACTTGTGGTTCAGATAACAGTATCGACAAAAAACTAACAAAAAATTGTTTCCCATTAAATCGTTAAAAAAATCTATATCATACTTTTTTCCGTGATCAATAATACTATTATTAATATAATTACCGACGGTATTAGTTATATTCATTTTCCCGTTGTTTTATTTATTACTTTCAGGTAAATTTCTAATATGCATCTATTTGATGTAATTGATTCAATACAATGCCCGAAAGGCAGCTTTGAAAAAATTTTTCTATAATATGCTATATTTCGTCGGGTCGTATCGAAAAATACCATTGGCTCGGAATATATGTGATTGCAATGAAATTTCGCTTACTTACTATTTAGGCCAATACCTTAATCAAGTTTGAAGATGAGCAGAATCGATCGGTTAGTTTAGATATAGTGGGCAAGAAGAATTTTTTTTTCATTTAAAAAAAAAATGAACTTCCATTGAAATATCTTTGAAACAACTATTAAACAAAAAGTCGTAGCTCAATTTTGTTAAATGCATTTCAAAGTTCGCGCAATTAGCTGTAATTTTCGTTATTCAACTTGCTTACACAATCGTTTCTTCAAACTTTTCGATGGGTTTTAAAATTTGAAAAAATATAAAAACGATTAACTTCTGCAACTTTATCTTCTGATATCCATCGAATTACGCGTCATAATTAAATTTTGCAAAATGTATGTTGTAGCTTGCAAAATAAGCTTTGGTTAACACTGTTATAACTTTGTTAGAAAATTTGTCTTTTGTATTTTATGGGGTTTCAAAGGAAAAGCACCTGTATGATTTTCGTAGTATCGGAATTATGCACAGATGAAAATTCCTACAATTTTGAAACGATTGAAACGTGAAATAACTCAAGAAATTTCTGGGTTTATTTTTCGATCGATTTTTAAAATAAAAAATAGTAAACTCGTTTGGGCATGATAGCTGTTTCAAATTTTCAAAATTTACGAAAATTTATATTAATTAATCAGCAGTTAAATAACATTGTAATAGCAATTCTGTAACTTGATTTTCAATTTTTTTTCCTTCGCATCATTTTTGAAAAATGTTTTATAATACAATTTTCATATAAAAATAAATAAATTTAAATCTGATCAAAGCCAAATGTCACTTGTTAAACCAAAATTATTTTTGCATTTTAATCTGCTTTCCAATTAAAATAACAGTCTATCAAAATCGTTCGTTAATTATTAAAATCCATGTTTTTAATTTTCATATAAAAGGCGTTTAATTAACAAAAAATATATTTGCTTGTCCTATTCATTTATTCAGCTAATAATCAATCAATAAATTTAATTTTATAAAACAATATTTGTCAATATTATTTTTACACAACTAAATTTAATTAACCCGCTTACTTAAAAAATTTATAATTAGCGACTAATGGAAATAAAGTATCTAATTAAATTAAAAGATAATCATCACCCGTTGTTTAAAATTGTACTTTATTTAATTATTTAAATAAACGCATTATTTAACAGCCGAATCGTGTAGCTGAGCAATGAAATTTTTTTTTAATCTTATTTTATAAACTTTTTTTTTTTTTTTTTTTGTCACCACGAAAATCGCTAATGCAGAAGAGACTAGTAGAATTAACTAACGACCGAGCGTAATGTCTCTGTAATTTCTATCCCCGGGGTACTATAACCAACGTAGTCCATTTTGGAAAATGTCCATAAATTTATAGGAGGTAGAAGACCATATGTATACTCGAGTATACTCGGCAAGTTACTAAATTCATTTTAGTTACTAATTTATTATATTATACCTTAAATATAAATATGTATGAAGTTTAATTATTTTTTTTTTAGCTGCTCGATTTATAATGTGATAAAGAATAATTTGATGCAATGAAATACAAGTATACAGAATTATAATGAAAATATTTAATTAAAATAATATAATATTGTCATATAAATTCATTGATGTTATAATATGATAACAGAAATATTAATTTTACTATATAATAATTAATAATATTAATCTCTGTAATAGTATATCATAAGCTGCTTTATATATATATATATATATATATATATATATATATATATATATATATATATAAATAATTCATTATCTCTCTAAAGTCGTATGAGAAATAATTTATATTTTATCCGAAAAATCAATTTTATTTAATCAATGGCTGTGACAATTACCGACATTTAATTTAATTCAATTTATTTTGGCTTATCTTTCAATATGTGAAACATAAACCAATGTAATTATCACAGATAACTACCACTAAAATATATATATATATATGATATATATACATATATATGATGTAACAAGAGAAATAATGAATATAAATGATAAGCATTTATAGAGATTTGATTGGATTGATATCAATTTCTGTTAATATCTATATAAACATATAGTTATTTGTTGTGGGATAGCCAATGTGGTATTAGATTAATTATATTTATTTTATCAGATTGATCGATTATAATTATCATAAATTTGTTTATTGAACAATCGGGATTCAATTTATTTTGGATGCGTTTTATTAACAAGTTTTATTTATCAATTATCAGGTTTAATGTATTATAATTATATTTAATACTAGTATTATATAAGTATATAGATATATATATATATAATAATAGTATTAATTATAATTATTGAATAAATTTGTACATAAATTGGTATGAAATTTTTGCCGTATTGTGCTGAGAAAAACAATCGTCGCTATTTGATTTTGATGGTGGAGGTCAGGTATGATGGTAAATTTTTTGAATTCTATTGAAATAATTTTCTTTTAGATAATAAAATTCTATAGGATTTGCGAATACAATTTTCAGAGCGGATCAAAACTCTCGGGGTACAACAGAGCGCTTGGAAAATTAAATTGAAAATTTTGGACAAAAGAATATTTTATTGAAAATGTGATCAATTATTGTAGATTAGTAAAATATGTGAAATTAAAGTATGTACAGTAATTGGGGCCAGCAAAAAAAAAAATAATATACAATAATCAAACTTTTTTATTATATTTCTCTTCGGCATCACAATTTTTAGAAATTTCAGGGTATTATTGAAAAAAATAAAACTGATGAACGAGTGAATATTTTTTAGCGCGAAATTTAAAAATTTTTAAATAATTCAAAATACCTGAAATATCAAACTAATTATTGGATAGAATTATCGGAAACCATAAAAGGGTAAAAATTCAAGTTGAGCCTTTTCGACTGATACCAAATTCAATTCGTTGAATTAATTGTATAATAGCCTATAATATATGTGAAAATAAAATTAGTTTTTACAATGTTCCGAAAAGGGTTATAACCGTGAACTTCTGAATTTAGGACACTTCTGAACTTTGAACTGATCATTTTTGAACTTTGAAAACATTTCGGAGTAAAAAGAATTTTCAACTGAGTACTTTTTCGGACCATTTTTCTAAATTTTTAAAACAAAAATAATCCGATTTAAAAATCTTGCGTTGAAATGAACGTTTTTCGATTTTTTATAAGACCTTTTCATAAACGAGGTTTGTAGATTGAAAATTTTCTACTCTTAAGTTTTTTTTAAGCTCCAAAAAAAATCAACTCAAGGTCTGAATTGTCTCAAATTTAGAAGTTCACTGTTATGAACTTTTTTTGAAAATTTTTGGTACTAACTTTTTTTTACATGGGAGAGACATGACTTGGACCAAATTTTCCTCATTCTCTTCATAATAAATATAATTAAATACATGGCTATTTTTTTTTTTTATCTTTTATCTTTTCAAAAAATTTAATTTAAATTTTGTAATTAAACATTACTCTACGTTAAAAATAACAAAAATTAATTTCTTCCTCTTTTTTAACGCGAAATTTTTGTCAATATTATGATTCTAAAGTTAGCAGACATTTAGTAATTTTTGGAATTTTTTTTTCAACAAATCAATTAAAAAAAAAAAAAAAACTAAAACTATGCACATGTAGAAAATTTAAAAAACCATACGTGCAATTTTTCAAAATTTTTTTTTTTATAATTTATTGCTTTGAAAAAAAAATCAAAAAATTATTAGACGTCGGCCGACTTCCGTATCAATCAATATTTACAAAAAAAATTTTTTACTGTCCCGTGTAAAAAAAAATCTGAAAAAAGGTTGAAAAAGTGTTGACTTGAAAATGAATATTTTTAGACTTTTCGTAAATTTGTTTGACTCCCCATTAAAAGTGACAAAATTTGATCATTTTTTTCCTGTGCAAAATGACGGTCATTAAAACCTGATTTTTATCTATTTCTTAACTTTTTTAATAGTATCAAGTAAATCATTGATTTTTCCTTCTAATTTTCGATTTTTTAACAAATTTTTTTTTTCACGGCATGCATCAGAATTTAAAAACATGTGATGTTATAATGACCAAACTCCATTAACAAAAATATTAATTTGCTTCGTTTATAATTGCTAATTAATTAATATTAATTAGTAGCATGCATTACAAACAATTTATATTTATGATAAATGAATAGTAATATTTAAAATAAATCCTTTATATTAAATTGCAGATAAATATTTACTGATTCAAAATGAAGAGGAAAATAATTAAATTAAATTAATGTCGTTGCATTAACAATCAGTTAATTAACTTGAGTAATTTATTTATTTAATTTTTTTACATCCATTACATTGGCTATAATAATTTTTAGTAAACTCAAACTGACAATTTCGAGTTGTATTATTTTCTTCTATTTCCATTATGTCAATGATGTAGCAAACTGACGTCTTGTGAAATATTTTATCAGAATAAACTTTAGTTTGAACATCCTGAGTAACTTTATGGTAGATTTATACCAAAAGCTCAGCGTAGAAACTTGCGGTTCGATATCCGTCCATGCTGGTAATTTCGACAAGCTGTAATTGAATTTAACAATGCTCTGAATCGGACAGGATTTCCATTGGATTTGTATATCATGATTGATCAACCGGTTAATTTGTCCATTATAGAATTGAGGGCAGTTATTTTTTCAAAATTTATCTTCAAATAAAATCACCATTCAAATATTTTTATTCTATTAAAACGTTTCATGTAAAAAATAATAGTTCTGAAAATGTTTTCTTCACTGTAAAAAATCAGAAGTGAATTTGAATTTTATTTCAATCCGAATTCACTCCGTCACTCAGAGTTCCGAAGTTAAAAAAAAATTACTCTGCATACGGAATAAATAAGAATTTTTTTTTCAGCGGAGTGATTTCGGAGTGACTTGGATTTTATTTAAATCGGCATTCACTCCGGTCCGGGGTTTTAATACTTAAATAAATTTATATTTAATAGAAATAGCTGTTAATTAGAAACTTTATTATTTCAATGAATGATTAATTGAGATATTAATAATTAAACTTGAAATATTATGTTTTTTTAATTTATATGTTTTAGTAACTCACTAAATTATAATTTCATATATATAATACATAGTAAAATTATTAAATTATTGAATAGTTATAGTGACATAGTTTTTATGGGAATATTTTATAATTTTTAAAAATCAATTCGCGTGATATGGAAAAGGAGCTCGTAATTACTTACGTATTCAATATAAATGTCAAAATATTAAAGACCTAAGCTCACTATGTAGGGGAAGGGGGGTAGGGTAGACAAAACGGGGTACCCTTAAAATTTTATAAAAAAAAAAATTTTATATTTTAAATGGCTTTTAAAAATTCCAAAATCACTTTTGTAAATATAATTGATCGTTATTTTAAATTTTTTTGCTTAAACTTTTTCAAAAATCAACTGTCAGTTGAAAAATATTAATGACTTGTATTATGATAAAAACTATGAAAAATTTGTTTTTCTTCTTTTGTATCCAATAATCATGTAAAATATTATTTTACGTTATGTAAATTACTTGCAAAAAAGTTTAACTTAATCAAATTCATTTAAAATCCAGAAATTCTTTTTTTACCTTTTTTTGGTACCCCATTTTGCCCGCAAAAATGAAAAATTTTTTTTTCAACGGTAACTGAAAACTTTTTCTATTTACTTTGACTATCATTAAAAAAAAAGATTTAGTGTATTTGAGTCCTCGAAAACTTGGTATTTCTTTAAGTACTCCGTTTTGCCCCTCCCCCCCTATTAGTATTTTTTTTATAATTAATATTTTTCGAAACTCCCTTTCGGAGTGAAATTAACTCCGAGGGAATTAAATAAATAAAAAGTCATCCACTCCGCGTTCATTCCGAAAATTTTTACAGTGTAATATAAAAACATTTAGCTAATTATTGAAAAAATTTTCCAATAAGATTAAAAAGTCATAAAAATTGACGAATTTTTACGTCGCAATTTGAATATTAAATACATTGTAAAAATTATTATTTTCTTTTCTCCGCGATCGTCTCAAATTTTGGAGTTCACCATAAAGAAATAAAAAAAAAAAAAATTTATACGTGATATTTAAATCAGTGATAAAAATCAACTAATGATCGTAAAAAAAAAATTAATTAAGTTAATTTTAAAAAAATGTTTACTGGTTTTATATCTACAAAAGATCCAATTATTTCATCAGTTATTTTTTCAGTGTATTCACTTATATTTTTATTTTTTATTTTTAACCATCGTTAGTCACGGTAATCCTTTTGATCTAGTAAAAAGGCAAGCAACACACCGAAGTAGATAAACTCGAGATTGGTCAGACGTCTGAAATGTTCATTTAACTCTGTGTAATTCAGAGATGTTTTTAGTTTAATATCAATTTTTTTTTCTTATTTCTTATTCTTTACTTTTTTTAATTAACTTTATTATTACTTTTTTTATGACGTAATTTCGTAATTGATTAAATTTTTCAAATAACATTATTATTATTATAAACTTTTTTTTTAAAAATAACTAATGATATTTTTTCATCATTTATGATTCTAGTACTTGCAAGTTGTCGGGGACATGAATGTGGCCAAGAAAATCTTATAAAGTGCGCGAGGCCACTTGGAAAAATTACAGATAACAACAATCTGGGATTTGTCACTACGAAAAATGAACTGCAAGCACTTTGTCCGTGAGTATTATCTTCTTTAAAAACATTTTCATTTTTCGCTGTAATTGACATTAACTAAGCAACATATATTGTGTATAAATATAAATGTATGTCTCTATATAACACTGGTATGCAGGAGTATATAAATTGTAGAGGATTGACCGTAAAATTGGAATTTGAAAATAGAGCTTTGGCAATATCCGTGTCGATTTACTTTTACAATATAGTCTGTATGCGATGACAGATTACTCGATATTTGATTTATTCTGTTTATTTTTAGTGGATAGTTTGTGGCTTATACTGTCTCTTTCAATTTAATTAACTCCGCTGTAGATTTTACGTAAATATATTTAAAAAGATTGATTAAGTAATTAAAATAGTTTGTTTCGAGTAACGAAAAATATTTATTTCGTTTATTGGATAAATTTATTGTTTTAAATAGAACTTTTTTTAATTACCGACAATTTTTATTTATTAAATATTACGAGCAACTGCCCGAATATTACTACCAAATTTAGTAAATTTGATTTGCTCGTTTATTAAGGCCTTAAAAATTTACTTTAAGTTGTTTTCATTAATTCGCAAACTAATCGATTTCAAAAATTGTGTTAATCATACACAGAAAAAAAGGATTTCTTGGCACAAAAAATTTTTTCTTATTCTAAGAAAATTTTCACTTGACCCAAGATCTTTTTTTTATTATAAAGTGAAAACAAAAATTTTCTTGGGGTGAGAAAAAATTATCTTGGAACAAGAAAAAAATTTTTTAGGCGAGAAAAAAATTCTTGAGCCAAGAAAAATTTTTGTCTTCAATTCATAATACAAAATATTTCTTGCGCGGAGAAATCCTTTTTTTCTGTGTAGGATTTAAAAAAAAAATCTAGTCAAATTTTTTTTGCAAGTCATTATATTTTTTTTCTAAAATAGGGTAGAAGTACCATTTGTGGCCACTGCTCCATTTTTGGACATTTAATATTTTATTTGAATTCATGAAAAAGTATTAAAGAAAAATTTCATTTCAATACAGTAAAAAAATTTTCTTTGAACGAATTAAAAAAATTAATTATTTCATTGCGTATTTTACAAAGTGTTTTATTTAAAATTTCTAAGTGGCCAAAACTGGCCCTAAAGTGGCCAAAAAACGGTACTTCTACCCTATATCAACTATGATAAAAAATACAAAAAACTTATTAAATTTCATGGGTTTACCGAAAGGCTGTCTTTTATTGATACGAAAAAAATCCAGTATCTAATCTAAGAGTTTTTTTTAATTCTTATGTCCGTTTATAAAATCATTAATTATCATAGAGACAAGATATGAACTAAATTTTTTTTATTCTCTTAGTAGTATAGATATTAGATGTGTATTCAGTGATATTTACTTATATTCAGTGATAAAATAATTTAAGTATTAATTTATTTAGAGAAGATAAATAAGATCTTCTTTTTCGCGCCTAATTTAAATATATTGCGAATGATATAAATATTTTTGTTTCACTCAATACTTGGCAATAGAAAATACAGTCGAGTCGCGTTATAAGTCCGCTTAGTGTCTCTCTCATGTTAACGCGAGTCTGGTCAAAAGAAAAAGATACAAGCCGGACTTATAACGCGACTCGACTGTAGTTTAAGGTATGAAAAGGCAAAAATTCAAGTTAAGACCTTTCTAACGATACTAAATTTAATAATATTAAGATACTTTATCATATAGATATGGCGGGAACAAAATTTTCCTTATAATATAGAATAGATAATCTGTTATTAAGAACGATTTTCAGATAATTTTGTCCAAGCTTTTCTCTGAAATAAAAACTCTAAACGCAAAATAAAGACACAGACCCGATGCTTTACTCTATGAACTAGCGAAGTGTACTTCAATTTTTTGATAACTTCCATTTGTTTACGAGAAAAGTTTGGACAAAGTTCCCATTTACTGTACAAGTGCAACAAAGATAGTACCGTTTATTCAGTTGAGTGTGAATAGAGAAACAAATGAAAACGCGTCTTAAAAGACCCAATACCCGTAAAGAAAGATGTAGTCAAATTTACCACAATCGGGGTACATATACTACACTGACTAGTAATATATAAGATCACTACACATTTAGTAATGACTATTAGTCTACTGTGGTACACAAACTGTAGTAACATCTACTACTGTCGGTTGTTAAAACAACTCCTTTGTACATGACAGCTGTGGTTCTTACTACTCCATATCATAGTTTCAAATTTTTGATCCATAATTTATTTACTAAATCTATATTTATAATTTTTCATGGTATTTAAAAAGTTTTAAAATTTTTTAAATTGATATCATATTGTTCGCACAAAGAGTTTTTAAATATATTAAAATAGATTTGTAAGTAATTAATTCGAAATGTCACACGCGCCAAATTTTTGAAAGTGCATTTTTTTCCACGTCATGCCCGTGTAAAAAAAATTCGTTCCAAAAAGATTCCAAAAAAGTTCTGCATGTGGAACTTCTAAACATAAGACAGATTAGAACTTCGAATGGAACTTTTATGGATCGTTAGTAATAAAAAAGTTTTCATGAGCAAATTTAGAGTCAAAAAAGGACGTTTTTGGAACTTTTTTAGAATTTTTTATGGACATTCCAAAAAAGTTCTAAAATCAACACCTTTGACCTTTTTCTGGAGCTAAAAAAGACGTTCCAAAAACATTCCAAAATCACTACTTTTGTATCTTTTGTAAGATAAAGACGTTCTAAAAACATGCTAAAATAGTTCAAAAATCACTATTTTTGAATTTTTTATAGAACTAAAGAAAACGTCCATAAAAAATTCCAAAAAAGTTCCAAGAACGTTCTTTTTTTATTTTAAATTTGCTCATAAAAACTTTTTTTTTAACATTAAAATTACTAATGTTTCAAAAAAGTTCCATTCGAAGTTCTAATCTGTCTTATGATTAGAAGTTCCACATGCAGAATTTTCTTGGAATCTTTTTGGAACGAATTTTTTTTACACGAGTGATATTAACCTCAGGTTAGACGACTATTAATCAGCAAATGGTGAATAATACGTGCATTTTTATATTTAAAATGTTAAACAATTTCACACTTTCTTATTTAACAAACCGCATTGATGTAGATCTAAAATTTGAAAAAATAAGATCTAATTAGATTTTCCCGGGAAAATAATTATTGAATATAAAATGTTTCCTTTCTTTTTTTGATATTCAAAACTATAAGGAGTATAAATTGGCCACAAATGGATCACAAATTCTGTACTTATTAAAATGAAGTACAAAAGTTTTATAACAAACATATATATCATTAATTAAAAATGCTTGTAGAGAGTCCTTGTAAATTTCTAAAACTTTGTTCTACCTATTAATTCTTGTTAAACAAGTTTGACCATCTTCCTCCTCTATTATACAAAGATACTCAAAATATATAGCTAAGTCTACTCGAGAAGCTGCTGGCCACTACTACTTGAGTTAAGATCGAGTCAACATCATAATAGAAAACAGACAACTGATGTTAAGTGGTTCACAGTCAATTTACCTATAGTGCGCTTTTGTCCAAGTGTTGCAGTGATGTTTAATTTTGTTTAAGGTTCACTTAATGCACAGTAATTTATAATTATAGTTTAATATAACGCATATAATTCTGTTCTTTGTTAACATTCAATTTACAATAAGTAACTTCATAAATGTATGATAATAATTATATGGATAAAGTTACTATTATAAAATAAAAGTTTATGGTAATTTTATGCTTTCAGAGATTTACAATCGAGTATGAAGTGCATAAACTCGTATACCAAGAACTGCATGCCCGATGAACAGAGACAAAATTTCTATTCTCTTTATCAAGGTGTTAATATTGCGATAAAAGAGTTATGTCAAGAAGGAAGTTATCAAGACGGTAAATATTACTTACACATATATAAGGAAGAGTGGGGCAAAATGAGACACCACTTTTGAACAAAAAAAAAATTATTTTTATTGTTAATGATTTTCTACAGCATAGCAAAAATATGGGGTGTGTTGGTCACCTCAATTAGTACGATTTCGAAATTTTGACAATAGAAATTTTTTCTCATTATTATTATCTGTTATTTTATTACATGTCAGCAAAAAAGCTAACTAGGGTAAAATGAACTTAGAATAAAATTTTATTTTCATTTAATTTTTTCGTAAATTTTGAGAAGTATTATATAACTATCAGCTATAGAATATTGATATCTAATTCATTTTACATAGCGGTTTTCAATTTTAACACAAAATTTAAAACATTTTTTTTTCATTTTCTATACGAACTAGACTATTATAATATTTTCTCTTTAAAAATGAATTAGTGAAATTCATTGCGAATTAGTGGATAGTCACTATTTATCCAGCTATAAGTATACCACTAATTGAACCAGTGGTATACTTATAGCTGGTGTCGAGCATATTCACAAATTCAGTAAATTTCACTAATTAATTTTTAGAGTTAAATTCTAGTACGCACGAAAATTTATTTTTTCGGTATAAATTCTAAAATCTATTCTAATCTCACTATTCAAGATAACGAACTTACCCCATACATTTTGCCCCAATCTCCTCTTTCTATACTTAATATCGCATTACTAATTCCAAAAGGGCTTATATTTCTATACGCTCTTTTGGCGGGTCATTAAATTTAAACCAAAAGGGCGTGGAATTTTTTTGGATTGCCAATCGTTTTGTAGACTTATTTTATAGTTAAAAATTAAAAAAAAATTTCAAAAGTCAAAGATGCGTATAAGAATATAAGCCCTTTTGGAATTAGTGCACAATATATACATTTAACGCTAATGAGATGCTTCCATTAATGTGCGATATTAGATTCTCGACATTGCCAAAGCATGACTGATCCTATGTCTACACTCTATTCCGTATCTATAGTAGGTAATCTCGAGAGTGCTGAATGCATTATTGAGCCGAAAAGCTCTCACTAGCCCTTACTAGTTTGCCAGTTATCTACTCATAACTATCATACATGTATTCACTGTTTAATCTTATCGATAAAATTTTCATTCAACACATTTACATTTATAAAATAATTTGAAAGCCGGACATGACGGGATAAGGCGAGTAATTAAATTTTGCTGAAGTTAATTAATGTACATTTGTCTCCACTTCTATTACTAGCTAACGCAAAATACGTCATCTTACAACTCATATAAAATATTTAAAAAAAAAAGAAAAAAATGGACAAATTTTCCGTACAAATTTCAATTGAATGTTTTCAGTTTATTTTTTAATTGCATCAAAATTTAATTACATAAATTCAATGCAATACAAATCAGTTACAAAGTATTATTACGTTGACTAAATTATAAAAAATTAATATATAATTTATTATAAGCATTAAAAATTTATTTTTTATTCGAAAAAAGAAATCAAATTAAATTGTAGTTGTATTTATTCATCTTTTTGATGATGGATAGTAAAATAAAAAAATAAAGCTGCTCATTTGAAGATCGACATGAATGTGCGGGAGAATGTACAGTCTCTCATCTTCAAGTTAAAAATTTTTGAAATAGTTTACAATTAATGGAACTTTTAATGAAGCTCCCATGGATTCCAATCGAAAACAATTAACTACATGAAATCGTGAAAAATTTTAACGAGAGTGACTCTTAATTATTCGAGTACTCTCATGCGTTTATTTCATTCAATTTTACACGGAAATATTCATTACTATTGTTATTGTTATTGTTATTTTTTTTGTTTTAGCTTTTTTGAAACACGCCCCTTGTATGCAGAAGGTTCAGGCCGATTATGAACTATGTTCAAAGAGATATCAACAGTCAGTAGTTGAATTGGAGTCGAAGAATAAGACAAAGTCTTCGGAAAATATCAAATCTGTGTGTTGGTAAGTTTAAATAAATGATAAATTATTTATTATAAATTAAATATCATCATTTATAAGACATGAAGTTTTTTTTTTGAACGGTTATGTCTCGAAAAATACAAAGTTTTTTAATATGGGACTGTTACCATTCGAAGGATTTTTCAGAAAAGTCTTAGTCAGCGTTTATTAACTTCGCGCGAATAAAAGCAATAAATATAACATTTGATTTTTTTTTAACGTGTTATGGTGAACATGTAATTATTATACCTTTGAAAGTTTTTGACGGATGATTATAAAATTTTGTATACTTATTCTTCAGGCAATAATCTTGATCAAGTTCAAAAACTTAAAAGATCGATTAAGTATTTGGGAAATGGTGGCAATTTAAAATTTTTAAATTAATGAGAAATGTTCCTTCTGTGGTTTTTTTCTTTAATATCTTTTTAAGGGAAACTTCTATCTTTACTACGAATAATGAACGTCATAGCTGAGAAAATGAGCTATATTTTCCTTTCTTTACTTTATGGTTTAGGATGATTTTTGGAATTTTAATAAAGGCTTGAAGTCACATGATTGATTTCTGTGTTGTGGTTAAAATTCCATTGTTCTATCTCTGGCGGTTCTCGACCTCAGAATTCATCGAAAATTTCTAAAGAAATTAATTTTGAACTCAATTCTATCTTAAAATTTCAAAATAAAGAAATAATGAGAAATCTACTTCCATTTCGGATGCCGAATGGCCTTTTTTCTAAACAGTCGAAAAATTAATAGTATTAAATTTATCTATTCATTTTTTCTGAATAAAAAATATTTAATTACCTAAACGTCAATACGGAATAATTTTAAAAAATAAAATACGGATTTTAATAAAATGTATTAACTAAGAAAATGAATTTTATGATGGCAGTCACGTGTGTATTATGAATTTTCAAAATTGGCCACATAAAATTGGAAATAAAACTATTAGCAAATTTATTTTAAATAAATCTCTAAAGTAATGAGACCCATACGATTTTTTTTTAATTAAATAAAAGCCATTAGTGAATGATCTTTATCTGTTTGAATCGGTCAAGCAGATGGAAGATTAAATTTAATAACAGTGTACTTTAACACCGTGAACCAATCACAAGATCAAGGATTTAAAAATGTACTGACAATTATTTACAATTATTCCTGCGACAAATTTTTTATTAAAATGTCAATCGGTTTTTATTTTAAAGTTGTCCGCTTTATCTGCTCTCTTTACTAATAAATGGGGAGACGTTTTTTTTGTCCTTACGAACCGCAAGAACTGATAAATATTTCTACATAAAGCTGCTGCCATAAGTCCGATAGTCTCATCCAAAAATGAATAATTTATTCAATCACTTCCTTTTCAATAACTCTTAAATGAACAGTGAGAACTTCATCATGGAAAGTATATATTTTTAGTAAAATTTGATCGAAGCTCAGTAAAGCCAGCGAGAATTGTCGCTTATTCATAAAAATAACGAGTATGCTTTTATAATTTTTCCAATAATTAGTCGCAATATTTAATCAAGAATTGAAATTGAAAATATGCATATGAAAACGAGCCTTGACACTGTGTCAAGTATCGACTGCGACAGTAATTTCCATAAGTATGAATTAATATCGTTATCATTTATTCGCCAGTGGCTTTTGTGTCCAACTAATTAAAATTATTTATTGCGTCAATGCTGGGAATCCCCGCAACTTTGAATCAGATTATAGAATATGAGATTATATTTAAAAATACCTTTCAAAAAAAGTATTATAAATATAATAACGAATTTGGTATAACGGTTATAATACGGACTATACTCGTGTATGATTTCGTAAATTCCATGTACTTTTTTTATTTTTTACCATTCTCTACTGGTAGTCATTCTCTTGGCTGACTACGGAGGATCCAGTGAATGTTGGTCTTCCTCCGGGAAACGAGTTCAAAAGCTGCAGTAGACCGTAGCACAGATAGGCTAATGACGTTACATCCTCAACTGTACCATCGAGCAACGGACTCGACACATTCCCGCGGGAAAAGTGGATACGAGTGTTAGAAGTGTTCGTAATGAATATATACAAAACGAAAAGATAATATGACTCGTTGTTACCCAAGTATCTACAATTTTACTCAAAATTATATTCTACTAATTCTTCTTTTTACTCTTCTCTTGCATAATTGTTTTATTTTACGTTATTTCATTTCGTCTTTATTTCATTTTATTTATTTCATTTTAAATTCTGTAGAAAAAAAAATCATTCATTTTTTTATCATATTAGTCGTAATTAGTGTAAAATATTTTACGACGTCATATAATATATATGTATATATTTGTATTAATAAAAGCTGATTTATGGACAGAACACTGGGGCAAGATGGGACACCCCAATAGTTTGAAAATTTTTTTATTATCGAGTATTCATACAATTTTCGTATTTTAATTCCAGAGGGTACGAAGAACCGGGGTAAAATGGGCCACGTAAAAAATTTAATGAAAAAAGTTTTCTAAGAAATATTTTATTTATTGTGATTAATATGAATTTTGAGGCGCTATAAAAGCTGAGGGTTAAATGGGACACCTCAATGTAAGAAAACAAAATAAAAAAAAATTCCCCATTTTACGATAAAACTTTTTTTTTTTTATTTAATATACTAATGAATTATTATAGTTTTGGTAAATGAAAGTATGAAAACTGATTGTATAAAAGTTATAAAATAAAATTTATTTTAAGATATGAAAAATTCATTTGAAATTTGAATTTTATTCCTTTGAAACCCATGAAAATTCAAGTAAAAAATTTAATTCGTAGATTGGTAGTAGAAGAGTAGAAAAAAAAATTTGAGAAACTTCAAATTATTGAAAAGTAATTTTCAATACGAATTAAAAATACGAAATTACGATTTGAAATTATCGGGAAAATAGAAAATTTTTTCACAAAAATTTTTGATAACGAATTTTTTCCGGATTTTCTCTATGGTATCGAGAAAAAAATGGAAATAAAATATATTTTCAAATAGCCGAATGTATTCAAGTTATGAAAAAAATTTCAATGAAATAAAATTTTCTCATAATTAAATGTAACTACAAAAGCTCTTTGTGAAAGAAATATCTTCTCTGCGAGGAATGCTCGAGTCAACATATTTAAATTTTTCTACATAAAAATTGATTATTCCTATTAAAACTAATAAATGTTTTGTTTTAAACTTTGTTACAGTGCATTTCGTGAATTTTTGGAATGTTCGCATCACACAGTTCGTCGGAAGTGTGGCGAAGAGACAGCCGAATTCACCAAAGACTTTCTTGACCGAATGTCGGATTCTTTAATTAAGGTGAGCTTGTCTTCATTTTATTCTCATAACTCTCATATCTTTTGCACTGAAAGAAGAAGTATATATATAATTCCAACAAAAGATTTTTAATTCAAGTATTTATTTACTTAAATAGTGCCAGTAAGAATTTTAATCAAAATTATTTGCCTGTTGTTATTAAAATAAGAAATATTATACTTAAATTTAGTAAAATTTTTTTAGTTTTGAGTACACGGAAAAAGAATTTCTTGAATTGAAAATTTTAACCTGTCTTCAGAATTTTTTTGTATTATAAATTGAAAAGAAAAATTTTCTTGTATCAAGAAAAAATTTTTTGAGACGAGAGAAAATTTTCTTGAGACAAGAGAAAGATTTTTTGAGACAAGGAAAAATTTCTTGAGACAAAAGAAAATTTCTTGACAGAAAAAAATTTTTTTGGCATCGGGAAAAATTTCTTGAGACAAGAGAACATTTTTTGAAACTGAAAAAAATTCTTAAAACAAGAAAAAAAATTTTTTGAAACGAGAGAAAATTTTCTTGAGACAAGAGAAAGATTTTTTGAGACAAGGAAAAATTTCTTGAGACAAAAGAAAATTTCTTGACAGAAAAAAATTTTTTTGGCATCGGGAAAAATTTCTTGAGACAAGAGAACATTTCTTGAAACAGAAAAAAATTCTTGAAACAAGAAAAAAATTTTTCGAATCAGGAGAAAATTTGTTGAGGCAAAAAAGAGTTTCTTGACAAGAGAAAATTTCTTGAAACAAGAAAAAATCTCGAGGCGAAAGAAATTTTCTAGTCTTAAGAAAATTTTTATATTTAACTCATAATGCAGAATGTTCTTTGTGTAAGAATTTTTTAAAAATTTAATTTTTTTTCTCAGTGTTCTCTAATTTAATTAAAATAATTTGAATTCGTCTCCACTGTACGGACTCAAATTAAATTTAATCAGCTGGTAACACCAACAATAATAACAATAAAGCCATGAAGACAAATATTTGATGTCTGTCCATGTGTGTTATAGGTGCACTGTTCGCCTTACACCCAAAGTGAGTGCATTGTTTCGGGGACAGCAAGCAGCCAGGTAGGAATAATAATGCAATTGACAATGGTACTTGTCCTAGCAGCACAATATTTATTTACGTAAAGGTATCAGTTCATCAATGCGTCTAATCGCGTTGTGACGAAAGCATCAAAGTACCTTTGCTTTCTGTTCTTTCTGTGTACGTCAAACGAAAAAAAAAAAAAAAAAAAATAGACATATATAGATAAAAACCGTACACATTAGTCGGCATTCAACAAAATTATAAAACTATTTACCGACGTCATTCTCAATAAAATAAACGTTACGAAACAACGGTTTTGTGACTGCATAGTAAATGAAGATTGAATGACTGAGCATCATATATCTATATCTATATATATTTACCATCAAACTTAAAAAAAGTTTAAAGATGTAATGAAATTTACGGAAGACAGATGAACGATAAACTTGTGAATAATTCAAAGTAATCACAACTAACTTTATTCTCATAAGCAAACAATTGAAATAATGTTCACTTGTCTGCCGTTAGTTGAAGCTGTTATATGACTTGTACATAGTTTATAATAATGATAATAATAATAAAAATAATTTTTATTATTATAATATAAATTATAATAATTAAAAATAAATATTCATCGCGATCGACTTAACTATTAACTTATTCATAATATGTGTTCACAAACTTTGCTTTTCAATTCACTCGATGTTCACTTCATTTATATTTAATTTTAAAATAAAAAAAAAATATTCTTTAGACATTATAGATGTACATATATATACATACATTTAACGTATAAAGAGGAAAAATTTCCTTGACTTTATTCATATCCGTCGAGTTAAAAGTTTTGTCATACATTTTACTTGCTACGATAATTATTATTAATTTTAAGTCGTTTTTTTTGCATTTCAAAATAATTTATCATAATTATAGAATGGTATCATTTAAAGAAATTGACTACTTGTCGTGATTAAGTGTTATCAAGACAAATATTTAGCTTTTTACTTTTCTTAGCTCCATTGTTCTTCATAAAAATTCCGTTTATATTGAAATCTTAGAGGTTTGTTTTATTTATATAAGAGTTTATTTGAGACAGTAGTGAATGAGTTGTCTGTCTTGAAAAGCTCTTGAGTTTTACTTTTAATTTACTCCTTTTATAATTTTCCTCTTTACAAATGAGCAAATGATTCTGGCCAAAATATAAGTAATGATATTAATTACTTTCTTATTTTATTAATCTCGAATAATTTTCTTTTATTTTTTCTAATATTTGAGCACGGAGATAAATTTATGGTAATAATTACAATATATTACGGGAATAGCTCTCATAACGTATGGTAACCGGTTTTTTTTAAATATCAATTATAGGAACAGCACCCATACAAATTAAAGTAACTATTTCCGTCTCTACAGTTTTCATTACTATACGATATAGGAATAGTTACTGTCATTATGGTAATTGTTCTCATATACTATTATTGTAACCGAAACTGTATATTATGATAACCTTTATCATACATTATAGTAACTATTACTATTATTATATGGTAATCATTACCGTAATATATGGTAACGGTTACCATAATAGTATGATTACCATAAGTCATGGTAATCACTACTATAATATTATGGTTACTTTCACCATATTATTACGGTAATGATTACCATAATATTATAGTCACTATTACCATATATTATACTGTAATATATGGTAACGGTTATCATAATAGGATTATTACCATATGCTAATAATTACTATAATATTATGATTAGTTTTATCACAATATAATGGTAACCATTAACATAATATCACGGTAATGATTACCATAACATTATTGTAACTATTAGCATATATTATAGTAATGGTTACTATAATATATGATAATAGTTACTATAATGTTATGGTAATCATTACCGTAATATATGGTAACAGTTATCATAATAGTATGAATACCATATGTCACAGTAATCATTACTATAATATTATGGTTACTTTTACCATAATATTATGGTTACCATTACTAAGATATTATAGCAACCATTACTATATTATACAGTAATTATTACCGTCATATATGGTAACGGTTACCGTATGCTATGGTAATTATTACTATAATATTATGGTTATGATTACCATAATATTATAGTCACTATTACCATAGCATATGGTAATTATTTTTATACATTATGAGAATCATTACCATAATAGTATGAAAACGATTACCATAGTAGAATAAATACGATAACTATTATTATGGGAATGGTTACCATGTTGTATAAGGATTACTTCCACAAACACTTAGTAAACGTTACAATGGGAATATGGAATTTAATCCTCATGTAATTATGGAAACTATTTCCATAGGTACGGTAATCATTACCATAATTAAAGTACCATACGATATAGGAACTATTACCGTAATTATAGGAGATATTTCCATAGTTATGGAAACTTTTCCAAGAAATTGTAAGTATATAGACCATAATTCCTAGTGATTATAACCATAAAGTTATTTTACAAGGATATTTCATGAACGTACTAGAAACAGTTACCATAATTTTCTCTTCGTGAGAATGGATAAAATTAACCAATGTCCTGTGTAATATATTCATCAGAGGAATATAAAAAATGAAATTTAGGGAGAAGTTAATGAGTAGAGGAAAGACAAAAAAGTGATTGATTATTGATAATATTTTTTTTAACGAGTAATTTTAAAACTAAAAAAATTTTATTGTTTAAATAGTCAAGTTTTTATTTGCTTTGAATAAGTGAATATTATTTTTTATAAGACTATAAAAGACTTGATTAAGAAAAACTACGCACAGATAATTATCTGATTGTTAATAAAAATTACCGTATATATATTATTGTAATAAGTAAGTAGAAAAATTACGTAGCTTTGAGCTACTGAAATAATTAAATTTTGCCTATTAGGCATGAAAAAAATTATTGAGTATTATATTGTATAAAATATGCGTATACTATTTATAAATATATGTTTATTTAATTAATTGTAATATATGGTTAATTACCGTTTACTTTAATTAACATTGATGTAAAGTTTCAAGATGAGTTGCAAGATAAAAGATATAAAAGTTTCCGTGTGAAAAAAAAGGTAGAAAAAATTTCAGTCGTTGAGCTTCGAAATTGAAGACAAATTTTACTTTAGTCGAACTTTTCTAAAATTTCGTACCGGAGAAGTATCGAAAAGTCTCTGAAAAACTGAAATTTCCGACCGTTTGTCCGAATGAAATCTGATTTTTTCTATTCGACGAAAGTTCTGAGAATTTGAAAATTTCGAATTTTTTTCGAACTTCTATCCGATTAGTGATTGGACGAAAGTTTTGGAAAATCCCAAATGTCAACCGTTTCTGCTTTTCGAACCTGTTTTTTTTCTATTCGAGAAAATTTTTGAAAAATCATAAATTTTGAACTTTTTCCGAACTTTCATTGCAGTTAATTTGAAATTAATACATTTTCTGGAAACGTTGTTATAAAATTTTTCGTACTTCCACTTAATTCTATCCCATAAATTATATATTTCTGTATTTTTTATGAATTCGAAAGTTCTACTAATGTTCGAAATTGTCTCAAAATTTTAAGTTGTATTATCGAACTTTTTTCAATATTTTTTTTTTTCACACGGACTGTTAATTTCGTAATTAGCTTGGAAAAAAATTTTTTGGATCTACATGGATTTTTTTTTTATTATAGATCAATGTATATGTGCGCAGATGTATAGAGATTTAAGTTGATCTCTATAGAGACAAATAGATCTAAAAATTTTTAACATAGAAAGATCAATGTAGTTTTTCGTAGATCTAATTTATTTAAAATTTGTTCAGATCTATGTAGATCTATGATCCATGAAGATCTGTGATCTATGTAGATCTGTGATCCATATAGATCAAAACTAAAGGAAGGCAAAATATCATACTGTAAAAATAAAAAAAGATTTCGAAGCCTCATGGCAAATCGAAAAAACTTTAGAGATCTAGAATCTAAATAGATCTAGATCGATTGATATCGATATAGATTTCAAATTAACTCAAATTAGATTCTCTGTGATCTAATCAGATCTCGTTAGATCTAAATTATTTTTGCGAAAGGATCTATAAAGATTGAACGAGATCCTCATCAATATTTATAGATCCTTATAGATCTTGAAAGATGATCTTCGTAAATCGAAAAATTTTTTCAGTTGAACGAGGAAGTATAATTTTTAAATTAATAAATAATAAATAAACGGTAATGATTTTTATATACATATATATATAATGTATACAGTATTTATGCATAAGTCACGATATCTAAAAATAATTTATTTGTATTATAGCATGATATAAAAATAATAAGTAACTGTAAATAATTTATTTAGATATTCAAAGTGCTAATATGTCTTTCGATGTAGTACATATGAATGTAATAATAATAATAATAATAATAAATATACTTAATGATGGTTATGATTAATTATTTTGTTTTATTTACTGATACCTGATATATAATCATTAATTCCTTCATACATAAGACCTTAAATAATTGGTTGGTTGTAAAATAAAATCCTACGACTTAAGTAGATTACTATTGACGTTTCTGAATACCTAAAACTCTTGAATCCGATTCCGTAATTGGAGATCTCATAATAAGGAGCTAAACCATTGAATTCAAAGGCAAGCTTATTTGCGATTATACATCTACATATTTTCTAAAATAATGATTATAATAGATAGATTTATACTGCGATTAACAATAAATAATGTGAAGATTTTATGTGAGGACTATTTTTTTTTTTTTTTAACTTATAATCCGAGTTGAACATATCCCTGATTAAGAAAAATGATTTACTCCTTGCTAAGTGTATATTTATATATTAGTCGATTCAAATTCTTTTGAATCATTTCAAATACTTTTTCTTTATTAGAGTATTCAAAAATAAATAAAACTGCACGCAGATAATTTTACAGTAAAAAATCAGCAAAAAATTTTGGGTTGCGATGGAATACCTCGATATTCTTGAAAACTATACTATTTATTTCAGTAATTTTTAATACAATTTTATTAAAATATACTCTAGAGGATAAGTATTTTTACTACTCCACATAGAAATATTTCTGGCTTAAAAAAAAATCTATTACTTTATTTTGATATCCACAATATAATAAAACGAAAAAATTAGGTGTGATAGAAAATTCATTGATTTAAATTTAAAAATTCAAATTTTTCGATACATTGTATTCTACAGCATGGTATGCATTTTATTAGAAACATTCTAAATTCGAGTTTGTTCGGAAATATTCGGCTCTTTTCGATCATTCTAGTACTTACTGATAGGTTAGAATAAATTACGTCACGTATTGATGCGTAAGCGAATATTCCTATGTAAAACATTTTGTGAATTTTCTATAGTCCCGGGTCAAAAAAAAAAAAATAGATTTAGACTTGGTTTACCGAATGGAAATTTAGAGTTTTCGTCTTGGTTTAGACTTAGCTGGCTTACTTAGTCACGATTTAAGACCAAAAAGTCTAAATCAAGTCGAAATTGACTTGGTTTAGACTTATTCAGCTTAAATTATAAAGTGAAAGAGTCAAAACTAAGGTGAAACGGGAAAAACACAATTTACACTAAAAAAATACTGCTTTCTTTTGACTTGGTTGAGCAAGTCTATAGAAAGGCGAATAAATATCTTTTTTTCGGCTTGATTCTGCAAAATTAAGACGAATGGCTGTCGTGTTCGAAGTGAAGCCGAATAAGTTCAAACTAAGATCAAAAAATATGAATAAGTTCAAACTAAGATAAAAAAATATGAACAAGTTGAAACTAAGATGAAAAATGCTCTAAAACTTGACGAAAATTGAATTCAAGCCGAAAAAGTCGAGATCTTATCGGAAAATCGTCGGCGAATTGATAACTTCAAAAGAAAATAATGTGAAGCGAGCCTGAATAAAGTTTTATTTTTGACCCGGAAATGTACATTGGAAATTCTGTTCCATGTATTTGAAAAATTTCTATGTTATCTGTAATCCTTCTTCATACTACTAAAGAATACCGTTAAATTTTCCGAGTGTAAAGAGGCGATAAATTTTCTAAACAAACAATTACTATTGATTTTTAAAATTAAACGGGTATTGGGAACGAGTCGGATAAAAGGAGAAGATCCAAGTAAGTATGGTAAATTATAAAATAATTAAATCGATTGCAACAGGAAATTTCTCAGTATCCATCCCTCAGGCATTCGACGGATTCGAGTTAACCAGTGGAGTAGATAGTTTGAAGAGGATACTTGGCCTCGGGTGTGGCTTTGTACAGCACTCAAGGACTGAATACGACAATCGACTGCGTACTGGGAAATCGAGTTAATCATTGGTCACGATCCTCCTATCCCTTGAGATCAAGGCATAGTGCGAAAGCATACAAGTATATTAAATCAATAATATCGGCTTTCATCATCCCAACTATTTTATCTATTTTCAACTTCGCCAAAATTACTATCCTCTATATGATTATAAATAACTAATGTAATCATAAATTACTAAATATTTAGGAACGACCCGGCCAGGATATGGAATACCTGAGGGAGTAATTAATTCATTTAGATTTCGAGCGCAGACTATAACTTATTTTTATCTATTCTGAGTAAATCTTTCCATGATAATCGTCAGAAATTTTAGCGGAAATTTATTAATTTTAAATGATATCGATTTTTCACATAATTGAAAAAACTAAAGTATAATTTTTGACGAAAATAAAACGTGACTATTTTAAAATATATGTTCTGTGTGATTAATCTAGATAATTGACGGAAATAATTATTATTATTATTATTAGTGAGTTTCAGTGTAAAGACTCTGTCAAGACCTTCTACACTTTTGTCTTCAACCGCTTTTTTCATAATACCCTCGTGTAAAAAAAATTCATTCAAAAACGTTCACGACAGTGAACTTCTAAATTGAGACAATTTTGAACTTTAAGTTGAAAATTTTTTGAACTTTGAAAAAATTAGGAAATTAATAATTTTGAACTGGTGTAGGCTTTCGTGGGTGTTTTTTTTTTATTTTTTGAGTAAAAATAATTTGGTTTGAAAATATATATGACCATTTTTGACTTTTATTAGAACTTTTTGGGAAGGTCAGATTTTTTTCATTTTTCGTAGTCGTTCAAGACTAATCGAAAAAATGAGTGATTCGAATTAATTTTGAACTTTTTATGAACTCATAAAATTTTCAATTCGAATAATTTTTGCTTAAAAAATTTCAAAAAAAAAAAAAAAAATAGAAACCCGCAGAAAAGTCCTCTAGTTGAAAATTTTTCACACATGTAATTATTTTAAAGTTGCGAAAATTTTCAACTCTAAGTTCAAAATTGTCTCAATTTTGGAAGTTATCTAAATCATAGTTAATGTTTAGTAAAGATTTTATACTTCACTCATGCTTGAATCTATGACTGGTTGTAACTTTTTCTAAAAATGTTCCGAGCGTCACGCCACAGCCCATTCTTAAAAAATTAATATAAAAAAAATTGATACTACTTTACGGCTTAATCTCTACAATAAGTTCTTACAACACTATTCAAGCTTGTCATATAAAAAAGTATAAGTTTTGAGATTGCTGGTCTTTTAGAAATTTTATTTAGTCTACATGAATCTGGGGTAAGTATATATTTGCGTGTTTGACCCTCACACTAAATCAGGTATGAATTTAACACCACAGACATTCAAAATAAGTTATATTGCTAGTTTGTGATATTATTCAACACTTACTCAGTCATAAATAGTGTATTCAATTTTTTATAGCAGTCATTAATAACATATATATATATATATATATATATATATATATATATATATATATATATATATATATATATATATATATGTGTATATATATTTGGGAGTGTGTCTGATAATGAGTTTTATTCACATTCTATTTATATTTACCGGATCCATAATTTTTTATTAACAATTTTTTTTTTAAAAGAAAATAGAAAAAAAATTTTTGGTTTTCATTACTGGACATACTTTTGTTTCTTTTATATTTGACAAATCTCCAGTGATTTATTAATTATTTAAATATAAAAATTCATTATTTCAGACAAGATAAAAAAATTTTTTTTTCGTCGATTTTAATTACGGTAAATTCTTTCACTTTATTCATTTTTAACGAGCCTCCAATTATTTATCAATAATTAATTTTAAAAATTATTTTTTCAAAGCAAAATAAAAAGAAAACTTTTTTTTCATTTTGAGAAGTCCGTTTTACCCCCAATACTTTGTATCATTCTGAGACAAGTACAGATAAAGTCTAGAAAATTATTATATTCTATTCCTGTAATACATTTCTATAAAGGTGTAGAAACAACTGTACATAGAACCAGTACAAAAATTAAATACTTAATTTAAATTCATGTCGCTATGATAAATTACATATCAATAATACAGTGATACGCAAATAAAGTGTTCAAATCCAAAATTATAATAAAATAAGCATCTTCATACATTATATATATCAAGCATTCTAATCCTACTATAAAATTTCTTTTTTAAGATTTTATTACTACAATTTAATCTTTTCATGTTATTTGCTGATTTATTGAAGTATTTTATTCCCACATAGTAAACATTTTTGGTACTGATGGTTTTGTTCATTTTTTGAAGTACTAACAGTTTAGATCTCATAGTAGTTTGTCGCTCAGAGTATAGGTATTTACAGAAAAAATTATCACAGACACCCCCTCAAGCAACGATACCATAGTTAATGACACTTTCAAAAAGTCCGCGATATAAAATTTTTAACACTGATAGATTAAGTAATTGACTTAGTTTATCAAATAAGAAAGTAAAATAGGGGAAGGGAGGGCAAAATGGTCCCCTAAAATTTTGGGGCCCATTTTGCCCCCAAATATTTCGAGGCAACCAAATTTTAGGGGGCCCATTTTTCCTCCAAATATTTCGAGGGACCCAAAATTTTAGGGCCCATTTACCCCCCCCCCCCCCTCTTCCCCTACTTAAGTTTTTTACACTGATAAGAAAGTTGACTTGATTCAAGAGCGAAAATTTTGAACCAAGAATTTCATTTTGAAGAAAATGATTTTCTTGAGTAAAGAAAAAAAGTTCTTGAACTAAGAGAAATTTTACTTGACCCAAGAATAATTCTTGGCTCAAGAATTTTTTCTCTTGACTCAAGAAAATAATCTTCTTCAAAATGGAATTCTTGGTTCAAGATTTTTTCTCTTGAATCAAGTAAACTTTTTTATCAGTGTATCTAATTCAGAAGCAATGTAATTTTTCTTTTCAATTATTTGAGAACGCCGTCATGTCTTGTACTCTAATGTTTTATTTTAATTTCTACAAGTTTATAAAAAATAAAAATGTCTTTACTATGATAATTTATGAGTTCATTACGTATATAGTATTGAGCAGAAGCATTTGTTTTTTAATTATATTTTTGTTACCGCAAACTCATATTATTTTTATTTTTTTTAAGTTGGCATTAATGAAGGTAAATTTTTTTATTCTGCATAAAATTTAAACTCGAGGTGAATTTCGTTGGTGCTTAATGAAAATTAATGGTCGTGCACCTTTTTGAGGTAGAATGAGAAGCGAATAACAGTCATCCGGCTGGGCAGGTATGATTTAATGCGAGTCTCCTGCTTTTCTCATCCTCTTTCAAACCAAAGGTGTAAATTTAACCCGAAATTCTACATGCATATAATAATGATGAACCTGATTATAAATTAACATTATTGTTTGCACAATCCATTGTTTACTATAACGTTTTTTATTGTGTTCTTTAAATTTAATAAAATTAATTACTGCAACAATAATTTTAAATAATTTATTTAATACCCGCGTGATTGAACTTCCAGTGAAAATAAAGAGAAGGAAAAAGAAAAAAGCTCCATTGAAAAAGAAGTGAAGAAAATGATTATAAGTATGAAAAATTATTTTATTGAATTACAAAGGAAAATATAAGAGGATGGATAAGAAAATAACTGGGTAATAAGAATTGGAAAATAGGAAATTAAAAAAAAAAAAAAAAAAAAAACTGAATAATGCAAATTGCAATAATAAGTTTATTACTTTTATATAATAGCCAACTATGTAGTTTTTTATACAATGGAATTATTAATAATGACGTAAATTTATACTAATCTTTAAAAAAATCAATGGCGATAAAAAAAAAATTGACATTGTAGTAAAGTATTTAAAATTATCATTTAAATTTGAAGAAACTTTGACTAAGCTGAAGAGTTAAAGCTTAAATTTTATGAATTTAATAAGTAATGAGATTTAAGTGTTTTATTAAATTTACAGAATCCTCACGAATGTATTCGGTATTAAAATATTTAATGTTGAGATTTTGAAATATTTCAATAAAAGATACCACGGAGAATATTAAATTAGATTGATATAATTGGAAGTTTAAATTTAGTCGGTAAAAATAATAATTGGGGCACTTAGTGAGGATAATTGAATCATAAGTAATTTAACAGTTTTTAAAAATATTCTTACTTGGGATCGAGATTCGGAAATCAGGAACTATTATAAATGAAATATGTCAATTAATGTTACTAATTATCTGAGTATTTTTATAATGGAAAAAAATAATCTAGATCTACGGAGATTTGAATTTCGCATGTGACTCAGATCTCTGTGGATTTAATATTTTTACTGAATTTTGAATGTTTTTTTTATTTAATTAGAAGCAGTTAAGACAACCCGGCACAAAATAAGACAGCATTGGAGAATAAAAAAAATTTTTTTATGTTCAAATATTTTTAATTATAATGTCTAGAGGACAATGAGGAGGGGAGAGAAGTAAGCGGCAACTTAACTATAATTTAAAAAAGGAAGCGATCTTTTTTAAAACTTATTTGATCTTCATTCTAATATATATTTTATTTAATATTCTCTTTACTAAATATTCTGTTCGAAGTATTATTTTACATTCAAGTCGTAGTATATATTATTTAAGTTGAGTTTTAAATATGTACATGTTTACTTATTGAGGAAAAAAGAGTTAGTATGGATCAAATTTTATGATCTTAGGTACTTGGTACTTTTTATACCGTTCAATATATATATATATATATATATATATATATATAACTTAGACATCTTTGTTATACAAAATGAAAAGAGGTTGTTTAGACCTTAGTGTTAAATAATATTAAAAGAATAAGTTAATCTAAGCTAAATCTCTTACACAGTTAGAAATTTTAAGTATTTGTGTTAAAATATTATTTGGTTAAATTGTATGTGTTGATTTTCAACACACACGGATAAAAATGCCCAGTAAATTTGCAGCACAGTAATATTTACATTACTCTATAGTTTGTGTTCTGCCGCTCTTATACACTAACTATAGAGTAATGTAATTATTACTGTGCTCCATAGGCATTTACTTGACATTTCTCTCGGTGCAGAAATCTGTTAGTTCAACACAAACCGTTTGTGTTATTTTACTTTAACTGATTTTTTATGTTAAATGATTAGAGAATCTGGAATGTAATAAATTTCTGTGCTATTCGAAAATTAACACAAAATATGTGTTGTTTAGCTAAACACTCCAGCGCGTTTCTTCATTACTATAACCAAGCAACGCATTGTAGCAGCATTGTCTGCAAAGAAACTTGGATTATAATTGATTTACAATTGAATATAATCATAGATAACTTGAGTATTTTATGATCAGGTTCAATGATTTGTTTATTCTCATTTTACAGGGGGATAATTCATAACTGTTTTTTAGAAAAATCACTGAAAATCGAACTAATTGTTTGCTAAACTAATAAGGTACCCGCGGGTAATAAGGCCTAAGTGACAGAAATGATATTTAAAATAAGCGCCTCCGCTAAAGGCTACTCTAGTAGAAGGGTCTTGCATAGAGATGTTACGACAAATTTATAGAGTCCCGATACCACGTTCCTTGTCTTCTATATTTCATCATCCGTCATATGATGTCGTAGCGCAGAAGAAATTATAAAAAACAATCTAGTCTTCTGACTCTTAAAAAGGATACTGATAGTTTTAAGTTCTGTTGTACAAAACAATCTGATCTTCTGTCTTTAAAAAAGTATTGTTGCTAAATTTAAGTGATGATTCATTTCAAATACCAATTTTATTAAGTATAATTAAACTATTCCAGTTTGTTTAACCCGTAGGCCTTATTACCCTATCGTAGTAAAATAAGGCCTATTCGTATGGTTTTTGTAAAAGTTTAATTTTTCGTTTGTTTGTAGTATAAGTTACCATTACTTCATTATATTTTATGGCTAATATATTGGAATAAAGATTTGTGATACATTTCGATAATTAAATGCAATATTTTCGATTCTATTCAAAATCTCCCTTAGCTAGGCCTTATTACCCGCCGGTACCTTATAAGATGTACTAAGGTTAGATCAGTATACTTTTATTAATTAGGTTATGTGCTTATATTTATGAGTGAATTTCAACACGAAGTCTGTTAAATTTACAAAACTTTTCTGTCAAAATAACAGATTTTATGTGTTCAATTATTTAACATAAAATTTGTGTTAAAGATCAACACAAGGGTCATGTGTTGCATTAACACAAAAATTTGTGTTAAGACCGTTTGCAACACACGATTTCTGTTGAATTCAACACAAAATTTTCAACTGTGTAAGAGTGAAGACATTCTAGAGCGCGTATTTTACTAAAAATAAATAATTTTCATTTTACAATTCAATTAACGAAACCAAACCTAAATTTCCAATGATTGAAATCTAAAAAACTTTCGAATATTTATATAAATTAAAGTAATCCAACACAACTAATGTCTGATTATTGCAGTTATATCAATAATTAATTTAAATTATAGCTACTTAAACTGCACAAACTTGTTAATGGGAGTCATAGCGAAATTTAGTTTAAGATAAATATAACCACTTTCTAGTGCAAATGTTATGTTAGTAGTAGTAGTAGTAATAGCGAAGGGTGACCGGTTGATGTTGCTAAAAGTTGTCCATTCCAAGCGATTAACGCTGTTTGCTGCACTGCAGCAGCTGGACGTTCCTCTTGCCAAACATTTAAACAGTTTGCAAGCATATCATCAGCAGTAAACTACGTCCTTTTGTTTTCATTTTCATTTTTCATATAAATATTTTTTATTTTTTTATTATCTATTTATTTTTTCTTCTTTTTTATAGAAATATTAATAAAGTTTGATGGAAATTCGTCATTGAAATTCCCGAGCCTACGGCAAACAGTAAACCTATCGATAGATAGCAATTGATGAAACGGATGAATAACGCAGTTATGGTTACTCGAGCGTACATATTCCGATAGTACTAGTTATCTACGATATCTCGGCCGAGTGCATATGTGAAAATGAATTTCTTTCAACGGTCCATATGATTGCATTTCACGTATGCAAGTGCAGTAGCTTTATATATGTAAACTGAATAAACGTTAAAATACGTAACATCAAAGCTAAAAATTTTATTTTTTAAAATTACTTTTCATCCTGATACTTTTCATGGAGAGATATTCTGATACATATTAGTATATAAGTATATCATGTTATCAGTTGATTAATTTACATTTTAATAACTAGTAATGGCCTTTTAATTTATATAGTGTTTTAACCTTTCAGATGTAATTAATGTGTTAAATTTCATGAGTAATGTAATTAATATGCGAGGATTCAACTACACGCTCAAAATTAAATGCTAATGATTATTATCAGATTGCGGTTAAATTCAAAATATTTTTACAATAGAGGTAACTGACGTAATTATAATGAAAAAAATAGTAATACGGTCCAAGCTCGTTGTAAGCAACCCTGGGGGTTGTAGGGGGAAAAATTGTTGGGAAAATTCAAGGTTCAGGCTTCCCTCCATCCTAGCTCTCGCTGCATGTTTTACATGTTTACAAATCAAAGTGAATGGCATGCAAATGTTATTTCATTGCAATATCATGTGTTTATAAAAATTTGTTATTTTGAAAAATGTTTTTTAAACAAAAAGTGAGTGATGCTAATACCGAGCGCCAATACATGAAATTTGAGCGTCTGAAAGAGTGAGGGAACTGCAAAGTCGAATTGAAAAGTATAATAGAGCTTGGACTTATATATGTTATATTTTTCAAGAGTTAAAATTTTAAAATTTTGAAATTATTTTACTGTAAATTTGAAATAAAGTCATGTCTTGATGCAAATAATTTGATGATTAAAAACATTGTCTTGGCAATTGGAACTTGACCTTAATTTAAGTGTTTTTGGGGAATTCGAATTAAACTTTTTTTTTTTTTTAGTATAATAGTATATTACATACCAAGGGAGGAAAGTAAGACAATCCAACCCAAGTGTGGAATTGCCTACCCGTGTCGAAGGCGAGGATGGTAAATACGCGGATTGGGACGTTTTACTTTCTTCCCTTGAGTGTATACAATTTTTCACCAAACCTGCACCTGAAGTTTAAATTTCTGCATCTAATTATGGAAAGAATGGCGCATGCGCTAATTTTTATCATTTGTTTTCTCATAAGAGAAAAGAACGACTTTCTTCTCTTTAACCAGTGCAAGAATTTAAACTTTCGGTGCAGGTATGGTAAAAAAGCTAATTAATAAAATTTTGAGCATATTAATTTTTCGCGCTTAATTATTTTAATGTTTTGTAGACAGATAAATTGAAAGGACTAAGAGTCTTGAGTATGAACTCGGATAGCTCAACAGGAAGAGCACTGGTCTCGGTGTAACTTCCAGATTATTTTCAAACTTTGAAAAAAAAAAATTAATTTCAAATTTAAGTTCAGAAAATTTTTTCATCTACACGAGTTAAAAGTAAAGCACAATCTCAAACATTTCTCAAGGGTTCCTTATTCTTGAATCATTTAAATTAAAAAAGAATTTTCGGTGCCCACTTTGCCCCCCTTATATATAAATATATATATGATTTTGTGGTTAAATTTCTTGCCGAATTTTTCAACACCTCTTATATTGAGTTTGAATCATATACGTGCAAAAAAAAAAAAAAATTGTGTTTTCAAAAATTTCGCTTTTTACAAATTAAGCTGATGCGATTTCGCGCCAGTAAGCTTTGAGGATTAAATAAAAAAATTTTTATTTGGATTTAAGTCAACAAAAACTCGGCGTATGATTTCAATGCGCAGAGGTTACTAATTACTGACTATATAATAAATATTGTCAGCTAACATTATAATTACCAGTATATATTTCATCTGTTATCAGAGATTGTTATCGGTGATGATTATAGTTTTCATCAGCTGTCGTTAACAATAGCATTTATATCAAAAGAATAATTTAAAAACAATTATACTATACGCATAGTAACCAAAGGTTCTCGATGACAATCATTGCCAATTAACTCGCAATGAATAGAATAAAAGAAAAAAAAAGTGTAAAAAATTGAGAGATTTATTTAATCTTAATTTATCCTAGTCAGCGGTAAAACTGAAGATATATTTTATCGAACTGTAAATTTAAAAAAAAAATAAATATGATAAAATCTTTGACTTTTATGATGATCAATAATAAACGACATTCAGTGTAACAGAAAAAAAAACAATCGTTAGCCCGTGAATTTAGTATATTTTTTAAACAATAAAAAATAAAACTGCTGAGTTCATCAGGCAGAAAAATATAATAAAAACAATAATAGCCAATCGACCACATCACACACGAATTCAACCGGGTTAGTCACTAATTGCCGTTTTTTTAAAATTCTATCTCTATTTTTTTCTCGCTTTCTATTATTTATAAATGTGCGAGTTCATCAATATATTTCCTTTTTTTTTTTTTTTTTATTTATTTATTTTCAATCCACATTCTCTATTGATTGTCTTTTAAAATGCTGAATAATTGACTGGACAAAATTTTGATAAATATACGGGCTGCCAATCTATGACTTCAATTAATACGTAATCAAATCAACTTTATTTATTTTTCATTCAAGTTATAAGTAAATATAAATTGACATCAATATGTGGAAAAATGATCAATTTAAATACAATTATTTTTATAAGTTAAATATGTAATATAAAATATATATGTATGATTAAATATCACGCGGGAATAAATTTTTACGTTGACATCAATAAATCAAGTTTTTGTGTTTTCATTGAAAAATTTTTCAATATTTCATTTAACAGAAAAAAAAAAAAAAGTGACCGTACAGTTGGAAAATTAATTGAAAAATATTTAAAACTGCGTGAACAAAAAAAAAAATTATTGAAGTGAAAACTATTGCAAATATTTATGAGAAAAAAAATATTTATTGGAATTCAAAAAGAAGATGAAATGTAGAAAAATTTTTTGAGTTTATTAGAAATTTATTTTAATAAATATTGTACCGTTGGATGTAATTGTTTAATAAAACTAGCACTTTTGTTCCTGAATATTAAAATCCCTCGGCACAATGCATTGGAATTTTTTAATAATGATTTTTTTCAGTTTGTACGAAAATATTGCAGTTTAGAAAATATTCATTCGATTTAGCGGAAAAAAAATTTATTTTTTTATGACATGTTACCTCGATTTTATTATTTGATAACACTTTTTATTTTTATATAAGCAAGTTTATCTCGGTGTGAAACAATAGCAATACTCTCACTGGCTTTGCTGAGCTTCGATCAAATTTTACTAAAAATATATACTTTTCATTACGAAGTTCTCACTGTTCATTTAAGAGTTATTGAAAAGGGAGTGATTGAATAAATTATTCATTTTTTTATGAAACTATCGGATTTATGACAGCAGCTTTATGTAGAAATATTTATCAGTTTTTGCGGTTCGTAAGGACAAAAAAAACGTCTCCCCATTTATTAGTAAAGAGAGCAGATAAAGCGGGCGACTTTAAAATAAAAACCGATTGACATTTTAATAAAAAATTTGTCGCAGGAATAATTGTAAATAATTGTCAGTACATTTTTAAATCCTTGATCTTGTGATTTGTTCACGGTGTTAAAGTACACTGTTATTAAATTTAATCTTCCATCTGCTTGACCGATTCAAACAGATAAAGATCATTCACTAATGGCTTTTATTTAATTAAAAAAAAATCATATGGGTCTCATTACTTTAGAGATTTATTTAAAATAAATTTGCTAATAGTTTTATTTCCAATTTTATGTGGCCAATTTTTAAAATTCATAATACACACGTGATTGCCATCATAAAATTCATTTTCTTAGTTAATACATTTTATTAAAATCCGTATTTTATTTTTTAAAATTATTCCGTATTGACGTTTAGGTAATTAAATATTTTTTATTCAGAAAAAGTGAATAGATAAATTTAATACTATTAATTTTTCGACTGTTTAGAAAAAAGGCCATTCGGCATCCGAAATGGAAGTAGATTTCTCATTATTTCTTTATTTTGAAATTTTAAGATAGAATTGAGTTCAAAATTAATTTCTTTAGAAATTTTCGATGAATTCTGAGGTCGAGAACCGCCAGAGATAGAACAATGGAATTTTAACCACAACACAGAAATCAATCATGTGACTTCAAGCCTTTATTAAAATTCCAAAAATCATCCTAAACCAAAAAGTAAAGAAAGGAAAATATAGCTCATTTTCTCAGCTATGACGTTCATTATTCGTAGTAAAGATAGAAGTTTCCTTTAAAAAGATATTAAAGAAAAAAACCACAGAAGGAACATTTCTCATTAATTTAAAAATTTTAAATTGCCACCATTTCCCAAATACTTAATCGATCTTTTAAGTTTTTGAACTTGATCAAGATAATTGCCCGAAGAATAAGTATACAAAATTTTATAATCATCCGTCAAAAACTTTCAAAGGTATAATAATGATATATTTACCATAACAGACGAGTCAATCATATATCTTTGAACTCTTATTATAATTGAAAAAATGATCGCAAAACAAAACATAAAAAAGGTAAATATAGCTTATTCTATCTGGTATCAAGTTCTTTATATATAATAACGATACGTTCGTTAAAAAGTTATTCACGAAAAAAGCCAAAAAGTAGCAATTTTCGTTATTTTTGGAATTTCAAATACGCGCATGTCCACCATTTATAATCTAGTTACATATGTATCATATGATTTTGCTCATTTTCGAACTTGATCATGATAATCGTTCATACAAAAAGTCTGCCAAGTTTCATTAGTTCCGTTTAAAATAATGGCCGTTATATATATATATATATATATATATATATATATATATATATATATATATATAACTTTTGAACCAATGGTATTTTTGGAACCTACTCAATGAATTTTGATAGATTATGTCAATTTTTTTTGAAAATTTCACCATGAGGACGAATGTAAAAGATAGATTTCTATGAAATCTTTTCAAAAATAAATGGCAAATTTCTGGCTTTTATTGGCGCGAAATATATAAATAAAAATAAATAAAAAAAAAAATTAAATGTACAAGAATAAAATATGATAAGCTGTTTAAGACCGTCTGTGTACAATACATCAAATAGTAAAAGTCCCATTTAAAAATTTTCTCATTTTTTAAATGATGTACTTTTTAAGAAAACAATCTTTTCTTTTCATGAATATAGATTTCGTAAATTTACTGTTTTATTAAAAAATATGAAAGGTATTTGATAAAATATTTTCAAAGGACTGCATTGGAAAAAAAACTATTCCCTTAGATGGTATTATTATAGTAGAAACTCAATATGTTCGTCCAATTGAATGTTTTACAAAAAAAATAAAAAATAAGAGTTATATCAATAATTGAATACTTTTTTTTTACAACAACGAATAATTATTCATTCTCAATATTTATTAAAAATAAGAAAATTAATTTGAATAAGATAAAGTTGATAAACAACGCAAATTGTTTTTAATGTTTCGTGTTTTATTTATTATTATTTTTTTTTTTTTTCATTGATAGCTTATAAAGGATGAAGAGATTTTATTTTATGAAACGTAGTGCTGAATATTTTTCCCAAGAATATCGTAATTTGCATAGAGATATACATATAATGTATGAAATGATGGCAAAAATCTCGTGTCTGTCAGAATAATAATGCGATAATAAAAAAAAATTTTTTTGCGAATGTGTCTATTAACGTCAATCGGAAACCAGTAGTCAGCTAAAAAAAAGAAGAGGCTGAGTACCCATATATGCATATAGATGAATTACATTATTGTACAAAGCCATTTTATCTCTTTTACTTTATTTTTATTTTTTAACATATTGATGGTAATGGACTAAAACAAAACTTGTATCTCTTAATAGCTATTGTCTCAAAAAAAAAAAAAAAAAAAAAAGGCATTTATTTTCAGAGCAGTAGATAATTTTTCAAGAATACAAATTTTTGAAAAATTTATTTATATTCATCTTAACAAAATATAAATATGTAGTACACTATACAAAAAAAAAAACGGGGTAAGTCCAGGCGGTGAGAGTGTTAAAATTTTCAGTGTTAAATTTCAACATCGTCGCCGGTACACTCAGTAAATTAAGTAATAGGAGTTACTATCTAGTTATGGTAAGAATTTCTATCATCAATCAGATAGTAGTAAATATTATCTAGATGATTGTATAAATCATCTAGATTGTAATATTCACCATATTTATAATAATTGTTACAATCCTGTATGTTAACTAGTTGATTATTATTATTATTCTAAATAGTTATATTTATAATCCAGATAGTAACTGTTACCATCCAGATGGTAATTGTTACCATCCTGATAGTATCTGTTACGAAATTTATTGCAGAAGTAAATATTACCATCCTGATAGTAACTGTTATCATCCTGATGGTAACTGTTAACATCCTGATAGTAAATATTACCATCCTGATAGTAACTGTTATCATCCTCATGGTAATTGTTACTATCCTGATAGTAACTGTTACGAAATTTATTGCAGACGTAAATATTACCATCCTGATAGTAACTGTTATCATCCTGATAGTAAATATTACCATCCTGATGGTAACTGTTAACATCCTGATAGTAAATATTACCATCCTGATAGTAACTGTTATCATCCTCATGGTAATTGTTACTATCCTGATAGTAACTGTTACGAAATTTATTGCAGACGTAAATATTACCATCCTGATAGTAACTGTTATCATCCTGATGGTAACTGTTATCATCCTGATAGTAAATATTACCATCCTGATGGTAACTGTTAACATCCTGATAGTAAATATTACCATCCTCATAGTAACTGTTATCATCCTCATGGTAATTGTTACTATCCTGATAGTAACTGTTACGAAATTTATTGCAGAAGTAAATATTACCATCCTGATAGTAACTGTTATCATCCTGATGGTAACTGTTATCATCCTGATAGTAAATATTACCATCCTGATGGTAACTGTTAACATCCTGATAGTAAATATTACCATCCTGATAGTAACTGTTATCATCCTCATGGTAATTGTTACTATCCTGATAGTAACTGTTACGAAATTTATTGCAGAAGTAAATATTACCATCCTGATAGTAACTGTTATCATCCTGATGGTAACTGTTATCATCCTGATAGTAAATATTACCATCCTGATGGTAACTGTTAACATCCTGATAGTAAATATTACCATCCTGATAGTAACTGTTATCATCCTCATGGTAATTGTTACTATCCTGATAGTAACTGTTACGAAATTTATTGCAGACGTAAATATTACCATCCTGATAGTAACTGTTATCATCCTGATAGTAACTGTTACTATTCTGATAGTGACTGTTACGAAATTTATTGCAGAAGTTATCATCCAATAATTATTAATTCTATTTAAAAAAATTATAACACTAACTAGTTTTGCATTGAAAAACGTTCCAATCATTCTAGATGATTGGAATTAAAAATTTAGCATAATAAACACAATTACTTAATTTTCTGAGTGGATAAATATTCTTTACCGGTGTTAGAATATGTTTCTGTGCTAAAGATATTTTACTTTGTAATTAAGTACATATCAAAATTGAAATTTTCTCCAGATAATATTCTTAAATTTCCATATTTTTTTTTATATCTAACACATATTTTTTTTTTTAATTTCTATACGTGGATTTTTTTTACACCGATTTAACACCAACAAATTACACCGCCTACACCAGTGTTATTTAATTTTAACACCGCTCTTTTTACAGTTTATACACAAGTTAAAATGATAATAATAAGTAAAAAAAAAAAAAACTAGTGTATGAGCTCGACACACAAGTTGTCAAGATCGTAGGTGGGTTGCGAGGGTATATAACTACATAATGGAGCTTGTAGGGCTCACGCAGTGTGAAATTACAACGTCAGCTTGGGGCACATGAACAAGGAAGGTGAGGTTGAGCTCGTTCGTCGAAACGGATCGGATGTTACGCGTCTCTACCGTAGCTGGTAGTCCGTTGTCGAGAAGTGACAGAAACGCCGAGTAGTGCTCGATTTCAACCCTCAGGGTCTACATTCACGACAAGCATATATATATATATATATATATATATACACATATGTATATAAACTTGAAGTCTATCTCAACTAGTCGATAATCCAAGTTACCTGGTCAATACGCTATCTCTAGGTAACATACTGATTGAAATTTACTTAGCAATTAGTCAATCGACCATGTAAGCAGTCCATTAATTTCAAATAATTACAGATTGAAGCAACGGTATAATTTAAATTTTTATGAAATAAAATTTTAAAAAATTTAAAAATCAAATATTTAAAAGTAAAAAAAAAAAAAATAAATAAATAAAAAAATGTATGCTGGTACTTTAGGGAATTTTCGACAGAAACTCGGGAAGTAAGTCGAGATTTTAAAGATCCAGACAAAGGAGGATCAGAGCCAGGAATGGAACGCAACTCTTGTTTTTCTCTAGAGACACGTACAGCTTGGAAAAGAGTTTGTCTTTACTTGTTGTTCTTGTGTTGTACATGTTTTTATAGGAAACCTTAAAGAATCAGAGTGTGGATACGTGCCACTTTACTGGACAGCTGAAAAAATATTTACAGATATATTTCTTAGGTTTTTCTTTAAAAGTATTTGTGTAGTGATTGTTTTTAAAACATTAATTAATAAATTAATCGATTTTTTTAAATTCATTGTTGTGTGCCACTGAATCTCGGTTTTATTAAAGTTGAAGTTAAGATGTGTAGCAGATATACAGAGAGATTGGATTTAAAATGAGTATGCTTTAGTACTTGGGCTTAGGGATATATAAGGATTCGATAGAAACTTGCGGTTAAACTCTATTACATCCGAGATAAATCCCTGTTAAATTACAACGATAAAAGTGTAATATTGAAAATAAATTGTGAATCGTAAACGTATGAAATATTTTTTTACAATTTTAAAAATTAAATTTCAATTTTATACACGTAATTTTTGTTTGTATTTGGTGACAATGTTTTTTATAAATTATCGGCTGTTTATTATAAAAATATTTTTTGTTTGCTGTACATTTTTCACTAGTATGTTATGTTTTCTATGAAATAATTATACTATTGTAATATTACACTTTATACAAAATAACCGGCAGCTGTGTACTAATATTTCAAACAACATGTGATACTTGAACATAAACGAAATATCGAAAATCAATTTTCTTTTGAATTTAAAATATATTTCTGTTGAAAAATTAAGTTCGTTTTTTATGTAACAAAAAATTATAAAAATTTTTTCGTCCATTGAGCGCGAAAACGTTCAGTGCATTTTATTAATGCATTTAAATTTTGACAGATTCGTTTACAATAAATTGTTTCTATGAGTTTTATAATCAACAGATTTTGAATAATAGAAATTAATATGTTTCATTCATTGGACTGCGATAGAATAATATTCAAATACGAAGCATGTTCGTGAATGCATAGGAATAGGTAACTATCCGCCTCTATTTACTAGCAGGCTTACATGGAAAAAAAAAGAACTGTTGCAGCTACAAGGTCATGTCCTGTAACAGCAACAGGATTGTTCCGGTGGCTGCAACAGGAATAATCTTGTAGCTGTAACTGTTAAAAAATTCGTTCCAAAAAGATTCAAAAAAAGTTTCGCATGTGGAACTTCTAAACATGGACATATTAGAAGTTCGAATAGAACTTTTTTGGAACGTTAGTAATTTTAATGTTAAAAAAAGAGTTTTTATGAGCAAATTTAAAGTTAAAAAAGGACGTTTTTGGAACTTCTTTTAGAATTTTTTATGGAAATTTTCTTTAGTTCTATAAAAAATTCAAAAGTTTCTAGAACTTCTTTATCCTACAAAAGATGCAAAAGTAGTGATTTTGGAATGTTTTTGGAACGTCTTTTGTAGCTCGCTCCAGAAAAAGGTCGAAAGTGGTGATTATGGAAATTTTTTCAAAATTAAATAAAAGCTAAGTCTCAAAAAGTCCTTCCGATTGCCGCAAAGCAGTTCCAAAGATATCAGCGGACAAAAGTTACTTTTTTTCACCAAAAGGTATTTTCTTTCGGTCCAACCGTTTTTTAAACTCAAAGAACTCAAAAATTTACAAATAATAACGTTTTCAAACTCTCTGAGTTCACAAACGCGGGAAACTTTGGGGTTGGTCTCAGGGTTAAACGTTTTTGAGATTTTCTTTTAATATTTCACCTCTGGTTATATTTATTTGGAATCAAACTCGACATTAATTTTGAGAAATTAAAGTATCTTTAGAATAAATATATATATATACATATATATTGATGTAAAATATTTGAATATAAAAAACAAACAAATAAAGAACTTTTCAAGTGTTAATACTCGTAATTTGCGAGTTCGTTTTGAATATTGGATTCGCAAATGTGTAAGTTGAATTTTCCGAGATATGAATATTGACTGTAGAAACGTTGTCGGCTCATTCCTATTTCATATTTGACAATAAAACTCAATTTCAGATATATAACATCTTTTGTTTCACTTTATATATGTATCAGCGCACACACGTAGTTTCTACTACATTAACTACTCATGCGCGAAAACTTGGTAATGATATGATTATACTTATTTTTATAACTTGTGCAAATTTGAATAATACTATTGATATAATATTCTGAGTAGAATATAGATTTTTATTTATTATTATAAGTTGCAAGATGTACAAATTTCATTTATTTCAACAAAGTAAATTTATTGATTTTGAATTATTTTTAAAAGTTTAAGTAAACTTTTATATTTTACTTTAGAATAATGTCTTAATAAGTTATTTAGACCTTTAAGTAAATTGAAAAACTTGTCCAAAGGTTTTCGTTTGAAGATTTGAATTATATGAGATTGATAAAAAATTTATAATAAAATTTTCATTGAAAATGGGTCAATGGTATTAATAATAAATTTTCTTTGTTTGAATTTATATTACATCTTATTAAAATTTCATTTCATTTTATGGCGGGTGAGAATCTTAATTACATATTGAGATTTTAATTTAATTAAATTATAAGAGAAACTGGGAAGTACTGAATACAATCTATTTTAATCAAATCTGTCATCAGTTTACAATAATTTTGATAAAAATCAAAAATTTCTTTCCGGGGCTGAAAATTTTTTTTTCTTCAATTTCCTTAATTTTTTAGATGTCTCTTATTACCCTGACTATTTTGTATCCCTCCAAAATCTATCTAGTACAGTCACCATGTGTAAAGATTTTCGATAAACAAATTTTTTTTTTGTTGCTAAATTTTTCCCAAAATTATGTGTCCCATAACGTACTCAGTGTCTTCTTATTGCTTTGAAAACTCTTTCTATCAAATTTTTAGTGTATCCAGGACGAAAAAATTTAATTCTATCGATATGTTGATTCGGCATTTTACTTACATCTGATTGTTTTAATATTTAGATCTATATTGATCTGTGATCTATGTAGATCCCCTAGCGGATCCTAATTACCGTAAATTACCGTATTTCTGAAAATTTGCCGAATTTTACGGTAATATGCAGAAAACTACAGTAAATTACGGAAATCTACGGTAATTTGACATTTTTACCGTAACACAGTTAAATACTTCACTAAACGGTAAAATTCCGCAATTTCGTAGTAAATGTACACGTTCAGGTGATATACCGCATTTTTACCATAAAATACCGCAGGATTGCCAGAAATTTACGGTGAATTTCCGTACCTTTACCATAAGATACCGTAATATATCGTAAAATACCGCGAAATACGATGATTGCGTAAAATACCGCAATTTGTGGCAAAATACCCTTTTTGAACCATAATTTATCCGAATGTCGTAAATTACGGTAATTTACCAATTAAAAATTTAATAATTAAATCAAACAGTTAAAATTAAAAATTTCAATTTAAAAAGAGATTTTGAATCCTCATAAAAACAACATTTAAATTATTTGAAATCCAAGGAGATCTATATAGATGTGCATAGATCTAAATAGATCTCATTAGATCTGAATTATTTTTTTCAGACATTTTATCGCGCCTTGATTTACCCAAATTTTTCAGCATATTAAAAAAAATACATATATATATATATATATATATATATATATATATATATATATATATATATATATATATATATATATATATATATAATGACAGACTTATCTAATAATACTTATAAAAAAGTAAGGAGAAAAAATGAAAAAGAAAATAATTAAGATAAAAATAACGATAAGTGAAAAAGTTAAAACTCGTGAGCTTGTAGAAATCATGATACAGAAAGAATAAGACAAGGGATGAAACAATGAGAGTCACGTATAGCTTGTTATCTCTTGTTTATCTAAGCCCAGTTGATAGTATAGAATTCCAGTCATCGCAGTATCTAACTTACTTAAAATGAAAAAAAATGAAAAAACCAAAAAAAAATATATTTAATTTTATTTTTATACCACATGTGTATATAAAAAAAAAACTTTGTTGTTTATATGTAATACAAGCCAATGAAAATAATGTAAACAATATGAAATTGTCGAATATCACATAATACTCGTTTATAAAATTACAATAGCCAACATGCGCAAGTTAAATGCACTGGTTACTATCCTAAATTCATTCAGGGTTCATTCGGCTACTGTGTGTTGCTCTTAACAGATATTAACGAGCATATGCACCACGACTGTGTGGATGCTGGCGAGCAACTTTGCGTTAACGACTCTATTTTCTCCCTTTATATACCTTTCTATACATATACATATATATTTTTTTTATCACTGAACGATGTTTCATATAAAAATATAAAAAAATATAAAAATGGAAAATAGAGATGCGGAAAAAAATATTGAAACAACGTTCGGATAAACTTAACACTCGACAACTATTCCGGTGTTTTTAAATTGTGATTTCAACTAACAAATAATTTTATACGATTTTACGTTATTTAATTTCATTATTTACTTTGTTGATAAAATATAATTCTCGTTTACCGTTAAATCAACAAATATAAATATATAGATAGATGGAAATTTTAATTAAGTAATTTACGTATGGTAAACACATCTAAAAAGTTTTTTTTTAAATTTATTTTCTTATTCAAAGCCGACGATAGAGAGAAATATTTGAACCTTTGAGAGGTAAAATAAATACTAATATTATCATTAAATTTTATTTTTCAAAAAATAATTAATTGAGATTTTTAGAAAATTTAAAAGCTCAGAAATAATTTATAAAACGCATTATTATCGGCAAACTAAAAGAGATAAAAGCTTGTGAGTGAAAATAAATATTAAAGTTTTAAAAAAAAAATTAAGGATATTTTGGTAATAATAGTAATGCTTACCTAATATAAGATTTCAACAGCCTCGTTAAAGAAAAGTCATAGAAGTTTTTCTTATTCCGTTACTTGAACGAATGAAACAGTGGTTCTTCGGTAATAGTCTAGCATTTTCACTGCCCTACTTCTTCAGCCCGTTCTTTTCACTAGTTACTTAACTTTTTTTTTTTAATTCTTTAGTCGTAACCTTTCTACAACTCCAGCTTGCAAGGGATCATCCAAGTCTACTACAACAGCTACGACGGTAATTTAAAGTTTAACAAGAACTTGCACAAAAAATTAATTACAAGTTTCAGCTCGAAATGACACTTGAAATAGAATTACATATATAAATATGTAACGCGGAATAATTTTTCTCAATAATTAAATAAAAAAAAAAAAAAAAAAATTTGGAAAAATTATCGACTCTTGAAAAGCGGGCCAGCCCAGAAAATTTTCGCTGTCCTGATTTTCAAGTCAGATATATTGTCCGTGACGTTTTCAAATTTATAGATCGATTTTCTAAGAATTATTAAAAAAAAAAAACATTTTTCCAAAATTTTCATTTTTTGAAAAATTCAAAATTTACTAGATGGATTTATTCCAATTTTCAAATCCAAGTTTCAATGAATCTTTTGAAATTCAGAATTACTGCCCAAGATCTCAACATGGTTTAGAATTATTCGACTTAAATTATAAGGCGAAGAGTCAAAACTAGAGCGAAACGGAAAAAACACATTTTACACTAAAAAAATACTGCTTTCTTTTGACTTGGTTGAGGAAGTCTATAGAAAGGCGAATAAATATCTTTTCTTTGACTTAATTCTGCAAGTCAAAAGTAAGGCGAATGACCGTCGTGCTCGAAGTGAAGACGAATAAATTCAAACGAAGATCAAAAAACATGAATAAGTTGAAAATAAGATGAAAAAAGCTCTAAAAGTTGACAAAAATTGAATTTAAGCCGAAAAAGTCAAGATCTTATCGGAAAATCGTCGGCAAATTGATAATTTAAAAAGAAAATAAAGTGAAGCGAGCCTGAATAAAGTTTTATTTTTGACCTGAAAAACCATCGAAAACAGTTGAAAATTGATTGTTCAAAAATTTGACCGAAATCAACAAAATTTTTGTCTGTTTCGAAAATTTCAAATGTTATCAGCGAAAAGATAAAAGAGTAAATATAATAATTTCAGTAAATACACAATATACAAATGATTAATGCAAAAATAAACATTATTTATTCATGAATTTCTGGAAAGCTTTTGGAGCTAAAACGGAAAGCTCGATTGAATGACGGTGGTTCAGTGAGACGTGTTACCATCTCCAAGGATTGGGAGCATCGAATCGTGAATAATCCAGCACAATGCTAGAGCGTTTCTAAGCTTCTTAGTCTGCTGGTTGAGCCTATACGATGTTCACACACTCACTTTTTATGTCTCTTTATTTACTTATTAACTAACTTTAAAGAATATTCCAACGTATGTATGCTTTCATACTATTCCACACTTTTTAAAAATAAAATTCAACATTAGTACGACGAGATAAGATAACATACAGATAAACTTTCATGAAATTTAACATAAATATTAAATTTTTATGCTTTATTTCTGAGTTGCTCTTCAGTAGATGAATCATTTATTTTTTTAAACAACCCGACTTGCTGAGCAGTAAACTTTATTTTATTTTTAACTTTTCTTGGTGAAATTAATAAAACAAAAATAAACAAATGGAAAAAATAAATATTATGGTTTCTGTTTAGTTTACAGAAAATAGAAATTTTCGTTGTTTATTTTTTGAAAAATCTATTGCGATTTGAACAAAAGATAAATTATTGTGTTGGCTCTCTAGAGAAAAAGACGTAAAGCAAAAATTATACCTAGAGGGTAAAAGTATTTCAACCAATCTCGCCTTCTATTGCCCGAGAAAAACTTTGAAATTTCATAACTGGAAGCTTGGAAGTTGGCTCGATCTCTTCGCGTGGATTGCCCTTGTTCGTAGTCATGACCATCTCTATCTTTATCTTATACCTCAGAATTTCTCGTAAATCAGCCTAGAGTTGGATTAATTCTCCGTCCACAGTTCTGCCCAAGAATATCATTTAATAAACCTTTCTCTTTTAACTTTTAATTGTGTAATAAAATACGTTTCAAACTTTTATAATTCATCATGCAACAAACATAAGTAAATATTAAGTAAAAAATTATTATTCTTTTTCTTTTTTTCAAGACTGTAGTGACAGTTATCAAAAAAAAATGGAACATTCTACATGAATTTCTAGTAAGAGGCAGCTTTGAAAAAATTTTTCTATAATATGTTATCTTTCGTCGGATCGTATCAAAAAATACTATTGCCTCGGAATATATGTGATTGCAATGAAATTTCGCTTACTTATTATTTAGGCCAATACCTTAATCAAGTTTGAAGAAGAGCAGAATCGATCGGTTAGTTTAGATATAGTGGGCAGGAAGAATTTTTTTTTCATTTAAAAAAAAAATGAACTTCCATTGAAATATCTTTGAAACAACTATTAAACAAAAAGTCGTAGCTCAATTTTGTTAAATGCATTTCAAAGTTCGCGCAATTAGCTGTAATTTTCGTTATTCAACTTGCTTACACAATTGTTTCTTCAAACTTTTCAATGGGTTTTAAAATTTGAAAAAATATAAAAACGATTAACTTCTGCAACTTTATCTTCTGATATCCATCGAATTACGCGTCATAATTAAATTTTGCAAAATGTATGTTGTAGCTTGCAAAATAAGCTTTGGTTAACACTGTTATAACTTTGTTAGAAAATTTGTCTTTTGTATTTTATGGGTTTTCAAAGGAAAAGCACCTGTATGATTTTCGTGATATCGGAATTATGCACAGATGAAAATTCCTAGAATTTTGAAACGATTGAAACGTCAAATAATTCAAGAAATTTCTGGGTTAATTTTTCGATCGATTTTTAAAATGAGAAATAGTACATTCGTTTGGGCATGATAGCCGTTTCAAATTTTCAAAATTTACGAAAATTCATATTAATTACTCAGCACTTAAATAACATTGTAATTGCAATTCTGTAACTTGATTTTCAATTTTTTTTCCTTCGCATCATTTTTGAAAAATCTCTTCAAATAATTTGAATATTGCATTGAGAAATTAGTGTTCCTATTTCAAATAAAGCCAATATATATTTATCAAAAATGAATTTATAGCCGAGCAAAATAGTTGACTCGTAACTTGTGAAATAAAATTTCACAGTGCAATAAAACTTTGAAATTTGAAGGTAACTGAATAAGAGTCGAATTGAAAAAGGTCGCCGATTGTGTGTTGACCAGTGGTATTCCATTTTGAGCAACAGGTTTGACTATATCATTTCCCGATGAAAATATCTTTATGTCGATGGCTATTGGAAAGAGTGAAAAAACTTATTTGACCAAAGAAATCAATAATTTCTTACATCAATTCAATTTCGACCCAATAATAATTTTTTTTCCCTCTTTCACGCTTTACTTTGAGCTTATACTTTTAATATTCCATGTGTACTTTTAAATTAATTAAAAAATTTTCATTAAACGCCTCGTTCAAAAATTACTTAAAATCATAGTTTTAAAGTATATTTTATTTTTTTCTTATTATGCTCTCTCGGTAAAAACATTAAAAGGAGAAACTCTAAAGTGAATAAAAAAAAAGAGTAAACAAGATCAGTAAAACATCTATAGCGTAGAAAGAACTATGGATAACTAAAGATCAACAAGAGAACAATGAAAATTCTACAGACTATACCATGGCGAGCATAGTTATACGTTAGTTCAAGGTATATCCAAGTTAAATTATCATAGTGAAGGATAGACTTATGACGACAAAGAGATTTCATAGCAACCGGAAGTTTCCAGATGTCGATTCTCTTCCACTCTGTCAACTTTCTGAGCAACTGTGAACATAACTATCTAACAATACATATATATATATATATGTATATTGATCATACGACTTTATCGGAAAGGTGTTAGACAGGTAATTAAATTTAACAATTATTAGTTGTCATTTCAATATGAAAGTATCACAAGTTCTAAATTAATTATGAATAACCGTAGTATATAATTTAATCAGAGTATAATTAAATGCGCTGAGGAAATTGGGAAAAATGAAAATGAATGAGGCCGCGTCATCAATAGAATGTACAAACAATACACATATGAATAAATGATGCTGTATAGAAAAAAAAAAAAAAAGAGAGAAAGAAAGTATTTTTCTTTAGGTACGATTTAATGATCAGGCATGTCAATTATTGATGCGAAACTCTGTACATATATGTATATATATAACGTTTCTACAGGATAACTGACGCTAATGAACGATATAATTACTGGAGATGCGTTTTTTAATTAAGCAAATAAGAAAAAAATTTACTGTTATATTGCTTTCTTTTAATGATAATTTTGAAAAATTTTTTTAAACCATCGCAGGAGGTATGAGTGGGTGGTTTTAATTTAAATAAATTGCGCTGGTTGCAGAAATTGTTAAACAAATATTTTAAGGAAACGAAAACCGATGGTAGAAGAGAAAATGTTTGAAGCTGGTGCGTATTTAAAAGTGATTTCAAAAAGGGATGGATATTTTATGTGGAACGTTCCGACACTTAATTAGGAAACCCGGGATAGGAGAGAAAAGAAAGAGGGTAGAATATTTCAATAGAAAGTTTATAGATGGATTGAGAAAATAAATTCGGAGTCTGTGGCTCATCTCGAAAGATGGCTCTATAGGGAAATCTAATCGAAATTTTGAAACAATGGAATTTTTAAATTAAAAAATTTTGAGATATTTCATTTAAATGTTTTTTGGTTTTCTGGTTTCAATTACTGTACATACTTTCATTTTACTTGTATTTAATAAGTCCACTCATTAATTAATATTTTTAATAAAAAAATTTTCTTATGGACAAGATATCCCTTAATAAAACTAAACTAAAAAAAATTTAATTAATATTCGTTTTAGTCAAAGTACTTTTTACTACTTATGCATTAAATATACCTTTAAAATCATAATTTTTACGATGTAGCATCAAAATTTCATACGAAAATCCATTTCCTTATCGGTCCCGTTTTGGCCGCCCGTCCAATATATCGACGTCTTTTTTCTGCCTGGATTTTTAAATTAAGTGATTAAGTATTTTCTGACTCCTTTATTTATCAGTATTCTTCGACGGAATGGTTATTTTAAAATTTATGTAATATTTTTGAAAATAAGTGCATGAGTTATTAATATTGACTTGTCTAGGTTAAACGATAAGAATAACATATAGAGATGTCAGAACGTAATATCGGGAAATTTAATTAAAGGAAACAGGTTTTACTGGCTATTGTTATCGTAACATACTTAATGTAATTTTTCATTTAACCTCATTATACTCGGTTTGTCGCTTTCAAGATTTAAAATTAAATGACAGCTCTTTTAATCCTAATTCAATTATAACGTCTGCGTATCAAATTAAGAGCTAATGATAAAGTATAAACTCCACGAGAGGTGTATTCTTAGTAGTTGTATGTAATTTATTGAATAATATAGATACATATAAATACATCATGGATTTATTGGGATAATAGGTTTTGTGCATTTGAATACAGTGAAGCTTCTTTTTTTGACTTCCATTTGAAGTAATTCTACCAAATTTCCAGTTGGCATAGAAAAAATTTTTTTTATCCGGCGGGCAAAAAAGACCACCCAAAAAAAATGCATTTTTTTTTTTATTTGCAAAAATGACACTAATGACATTGTTTGGTGTTGAAATTTTCGTTACTGCCGACGTGAAAATTACACGTCGCACGGTGTCAAATTTTGAACCGTATGAATTAGAACGTTCACACTACCAACGGCATAAATATATAAAATATTTATTCAAAATTCTCGATTACTTCGACACTAGGCATTTAATTTTTATTTTATAATAATCTACATCGATAATAATAATGATATACTAATTTTGGAACCTATATATTAAATTGAACGGAGTGAAAAAAAAAAAACATTCATACGGTATTAAAAGCACACGGCTTGATATTTTACACTAAGAAAATTTCAAACCGTTAATTGACACCAAGCAGACAGTGTAAAGTCCTCCGAGACCATTTTCACATCAAAAATTTTTTACAGTATAATCTAAGTAACAAAAAAGAGATTTGCAATTCAGGAAGTAAATCAAGATGCTGAAAAAACAAAATTATTTAAGATGGATAACTTATATACAATTCAAATATACTGAAAAATCGTATACATTTTTTGCGGCCAACAAAACACAGCCCACTGAAAACTCCAAAAATAGATTAAAGAAAAAGTCTGAAAAAAAATTTGGAAAAACAATTTTGGATCACTCAAAATTGTACAAAAATGATGATTAAAACCAATTTTGGAAAAAAAAATTTTTTACCAAATTTTAAGAATGGTCCGTTTTGCCCACCCAGTCTAGCGTTCCCTTCTGCTCCTGTATATGCTCTGATAAATTTATATTTTTATAAATAAAACAATAAACTGTTAGCGTGATGTTATGTGAATTGTTATTGGGTTTTTCATTTAATTAAGCTAAAATTTTTCTTGGCAAACTATAACATTACCACGAATATGCGACTGTCGTCTTACAATCTAAGAGATAGACACCAGATGTTCTGGTGTCTTATAATTAGAGGAAGTGAAGACAAAATTATTCGGGATCAGCGCCAAGATTTTTTAATAAATTAAAAATTTTTTAAAATATGAATCAATTGAAATTATGTCCAACTACATAACTATAATAATAAATATGTGTTAAATCAAATTAAAATAATAATCAAATTTCCAAAGTAATTAATTATTATTTTAAAGTAACCAAGTCGTAGGTGTAGAGTCCGGTATTATCTTAGTCGGCATTTTGCCCGAGACTAAATCAGCTTCGCATTTCATTCAAGCGCAAATGCTAAATGGTCACTTCTTTTCGCCTTTACTTTTTTACTTGCACGAAAGTATCCTGAGGAAATGCACCATTTAACTTTTATTTCAAACGATAAAAACTCTTGGCGTTTATGCAAAAAAAAAAGTAATTACTTTTTAAAAATATAATTATTCAACGAAAAAATGAACATAGATTTTTAAAATTACTATTATCATTAATAATAATAATAATAATAATTTATGTATAATGACCCGGGATTAATTCATGACAGATTTTAATAGATAATAATTTTAAGCAAATTTGGTTATCTTAATGATAATTAAAAATTAAATTTTTTTTTCGATCGAGTCTTGAGGAACTTCACTAGCGAGAAATATGAATTTTTATATTAATTTTATGACACGGTGCAAGTAGAAAATTTCTATTACTTTTCTGTCGTAAAATTATAACTTGATATAAAAATAATATGATTTAATTTTTATATTGCATTACTCGTCATAAAATTATTTTCGGAAAATGTAACTGATACATTGAAAATATTTTCGAAATGAACGCGGAGTGGATGACTTTTTATTTATTTAATTCCCTTGGAGTGAATTTCACTCCGAAGGGGAGTTTCAGAAAATATTAATTGTAAAAAAAAATACAAATACATAGTGAGCTTAGGTCTCTGATATTTAGACATTTATATTGAGTACGGAAAAATTACGAACTCCCTGTCCATATATTCACGCGAAATGATTTTTAAATATTATAAGCAGCTGATAATAAAACTTTAACAAATACACTGAAAAAAATAATCAGTAGCAGCTACCGATTGGCAATCGGTAGCCGCTACCGTCTATTTTTTGGGAGCCGCTACCGATTATTTCGGTAGCAGTTACCAAAATAATCGGTAGCTGTTACCGAAAATTAATCGGTAGCGGCTGCTGATTATTTCGGTAACTGCTACCGAAATACTAGGTAGCGGCTACCGATTATTTTTTTCAGTGTATAATTCCACTGAGTCACAAACTGTCATATGACTTACATCAATCATACCACGAGATAACACTTCATATTGTACCAAAATATAAAATATTCCCGTGGAAACTATGTCACTATAACTATTCAGTAATTTAATATTTTTACTATGTATTATATATATGAAATTATAATTTAGTGAGTTCCTAAAACATATAAATTAAAAAACATAATATTTCAAGTTTAATTATTAATATCTCAATTAATCATTCATTGAAATAATAAAGTTTCTAATTAACAGCTATTTCTATTAAATACAAACTTAGTTAAGTATTAAAACCCCGGACCGGAGTGAATGCGGTTGAAATAAAGTCGAATCCTCTCCCGATTTTTTACAGTGTAAATTGTCAATTTTCAAAGTATATAATACACTTGAACAATATTATATTAAATGTTTTAAATGTGTATTGCACGCACTAAAAAAAATGTTGTAACATCTCCCATCTCAACGAAGTAACTTCATCTTTACATTTAAAAGATTATTATTCTTTCATGTTAACTTTTCCTATCTAAAATGGTAACTATTTTTATCCATGATCATAATCATTACTATCAGATGGTAAAATTTACAAATTTTTCAGATACAAGAGAAAAAATAACTTTTATGAATATTGTGTTTTCTTCTTACAAGAAATTATGCTATCGAAAATTTTCAATCTGATATATTTTTATTGGAAAATTTTATAATTTCATTAAAAATCATTTTCTTGATTGAGGTAATCTGAGTTCAGCTCGAAATATGCTGATCGTCATTTTTTTTTGGAACTGTGTAAAGATACATTGATTTTCTTCTACTGTCAAGAAAATTATTCCTCAACTTAAATATGAAATTAATAATATAATAATTTTCACGAATTTACTATTCAAGAAAATGTTGTTTTTACTAAAGTTGTTTTTTTTTAGTATATAAGAAATATTACCAACTAGATGGTAGCTATTATCATTTTTTTTCAGCATGTAATATCAATATTCATTCGTTGCAAATAAGATTCAAAAATATGCACTTGTCATAAAGCTGCCGTACATTTAGTTAAATATTAAAATATCTGTCATGAAATTACAATAATTTTTTATGATAACGTATATTGAGAAACTAAAACCATTTTTAACAGACTACCAATATATGTTAACTTAAAAATTTATCTGCGAATAAATGTACTTCAATATATATTTTTTATACACTCTTTAAGTATTTATTTAGAATGAATTCATTTATTTTCGCCCCTTATATTCGCTTGGAGTTTATTATACTTTTATACCATATATATTTAAATATTCCAACTGCATGTATTTTAAACATTTATTCGCGACCCATTTTACTTCTGTTGTATTGGTGTTAATAATTCTTTTATGTAACTCATGCCGCAGAATACGCCGCTAACTGGCTAAAGTTAGCCTCATAAAATTTTATAGTAAAATATAATCATTTCTGATTGGTCAAAAGAGTGATTTAATGGCACATGCGCTGATTTTTATCATTTGTTTTCTCATTAAAGAAAATAACGACTTTCTTTCCTTTAATCTGGGCAAAAATTTTAATTTTCAGGTGCAGGTCTGGTGAAAAATTGTATTCAAATCACAGAGAAATCTTGCCTTTGGCTCAAGTAGGCGATTGCACACACGGCTTAGAATGTTCTACTTTCCTCCCTTGGTGTGTAATATACTATTTTTGATACACGTACTCAAAAAGTACGACAGCCAAAAATATAAGACAAGACACAGTGGATAATAAAAATATCTGATCGTTCGAGTTGTGACGTCGGTCGTGCAAAAAATATTATTTTTTAGCTGCATGTACTGTAGTTTGCGAGCAAAAAATATCGAAATAGGGCATTGATATATGCAGAGAATTTTATAGTATTTTTTACATAAAAAATTTATAGAAAAATTACTATCTGATTATTTTTTCCCGGGTAATTCGGAACTTAGTATTATTGGTTGATGGTTTATACGTCATAACTGCCCTATCAATCTCTTGAAATATATAAGACTCATTGATTTCGATGGCTATATAAACTTGAGCACCGGCTTATCGAAATCGTAAAAACTTTGAACTTCTAATAAGCACATACGCTCATTCCAATAGTTAATTCAATACTTAATTTGAAATAGAAATATGTGTTTTACCCATACATAAAATGGCTAATCAGAAACAAAATACACAAGTTCAGAATACACTGGTTGAAACTAAGAATACGCCAGTGAAAACACCAGTAGTCAAAAATAGAAATAGTGATTCGGATTGCAAATTACAAAGTAGTCATAATGAAATATATTAGTGAGCCTTAGAGAATGACTTATTAATAATAATTAAATATTAGTTGAAGATGGCAAAATATTTATCTAACAATTAAATAAATGCATATTGAAAATAATATTTTATTTCCTGACATGTACTTTTTTTTGTACTATGACAAAAATTGTTCAGGGAAACATTGATATTAAACATTAATGTCATAGCGTAATACAGGAGACCCCTACATTACCTTCAAAAAAGACTTATCATCGATCTGCTAATTTACAGCAAGTTTGGAATATAATAACTCAAATAAGTTTCTTACCAGGGACGCTACAACAGGTAGGCGCAATCTAGCGGCGAGCACCGAACTACTCCCGTTGCCTTTGCCTAGCACCGTAACTTTTTAAATCAATAATTATTAGATTTAAATATATATTTATTAACCTCGACCAAATATACATATTTATTCTGAATGAATATATTTTTTTGTGTCTAAGTAATATTTATTAGAGTTGGTATAATGATATTTTACTTTAATATTTGGGTTTGTTGGCACTATAAAATAATTTAGTTGTCTATTAAATAAATATTTTCTTAACTTTACCAAATGATTTTATTATCTTAGAGAGAGAAATATTCATGTCAACCAAACAGAGTCTATTAAATCATTTGTTAAAAATGACAAAATAGATTATGTTGACGTACTAAAATTTAGTCGTCCCAAATAAATTTTAGTTTAACAGAATTTAACAAAACCAATTTAATTGTCCGAAGAGAAATTTTTTCTCAGTGTACATTAATTGAATATAAGCTAATTATCAAAGATGTTAATATTGTAAATACACTGTAAAAGTTCGGTGTTAAAAATGGACTCAATTTAACACCACGAGGTTTTTTTTATAGTGTACGGTTTCGCCCCGAAAATTATTATTATTATTATTATTATTATTATTATTATTATTATTATTATTATTATTATTATTATTATTATTATTATTATTATTATTATTATTATTATTATTATTATTATTATTATTATTATTATTTAACATAAAAAATTAAAATTTTAAGTTTGATCTCTTGAAATAGTTTTTTTTTTTTAAAACGTCAACCAAGTGCTAATGATCATGGCATACAATTCACTAGTACTCTGGCACTCTGTCGAGAATGCTGAGCTTACGTGTTCGATAATTACTTCACCACGATAACCTGTGATTTATAGAGGCTCGAGTACCACGCGGTCATTACGTCTGACCATACTTGTTCCTATTTTACTTGCAATGTGCTGATTGACTTTCGAAATGTTAAATTTCATTTAAAATAACAATATAAAATCTTTATAATTTAATTCGCTAAATTTTTATACTTTTAACTATTACAGTTATTATTCATCACTTTTTTAAAATCGGTACACTTATAATTAGCGCGACTTTATTAAATTTACAATTTATTTTATTTAAATAAAAATAATTTCACTACAATGAGACAAAACTATAAAAATATATATTTCATTAAAAGAGATTGACATTTATATTATGTAATTTGAATCAATATTGTCGCAATTATAGTAGATATAAATCACATTAATTACTCACGTTGGCAGGTATAGGATTTTATTATCAATTAAAAATAAATGTAGTTTAAAAAAAAAAAAATTCAGATGAATAAATAAAATTATTTAAATATTGAATAGACATTTTAATTCGTAGTATACGAGTCTAATACAAATATTGAACATCCCCAGTGAGCGTATTGTATATACTGCATTTATTTGCTGATAATTATTTGTATTCGAACGATTAGTGATCGTTATAAGTACAGAAATTGAGTTTCAAGCAATTTAACGATTATTCGCTATAATAATTCGAGAGTCCAATAATAAGTTCAGACCATTAAATAGTACTTTACAACAGACTCCTCTGAACGAAGATAAAAAGTAAAAAATTTGTAAAAAATAACACGGTACATTAAGTATTATTTAAAAATAGATAATGCTATTAAACTTGGATTTACTCTTTACAATTGTTTAACATTTTCATATTTGAGGGCAGGAAATAAAATGTCATCAGATTTACTTTGTTTGTATGGTTTTTTTTTATAAAATTTTTTAATGTAATTGTATCGCGTATCTAGTTTCCACTCTACAGGGCGTTAAATAATTATATCTTATCACTTGTTGGTTGGATAAAAATAATGTATTCATTATTTATTAATAATAATTTATTTATTGCATATGGTAACGAAAATTACTATTTCAAAAGTGAATTGATTTTGCATAAATAGATATAACGAAGTCCTCTACAAAAATAAATTAAGATGATATTCAATTTTCTGGATATGACATTTTAATATTATTTATAATTCAGTACGTCGATTACTATTCAATTCTTTAAAAAATGTGATTATTTTTGTACGTTAGAGATTTTTTTTAAATATGTAAATTTTGAACGAAAATAATTTTTCAATTCAAAATATTTTTAAATAAAATTCATGGAATGTAAGTAGAGCGGGGGGGGGGGGTGGACCGCAGTTCATATTTATGGTATTTGAAAGGGCAACACATACATCGGGGAAAATGGTCAGCAAAAAATCTTTTTTAAAAAAGTTTTTAGTTCTCAGAAATTGGAAATTTTTGATTCACTCATTCACTTTCGGCCTTTTTTCTAACCTTAAATCCTTTGCCTTCTTTATAGTACACCAAACTATATACGATTTTAAAGGAAATTTATTAATGAACATTTTTCAATGTAATATTTAGTTGATTCATAATGAGATTAATTTAAAAAAATTGATTTAGTCCAAAGCTCCTGGTGCGTCAGTTTTGAAGTTTGGACTCGTCTAAACACGATAACTTTCGAAAAACACGATTTATCGACTTAATTTTTTTAAATATTTTTGTATTTTTGATCACAAGAATCCTCTCGAAAATCACTATCTGAATTCTTTTTGTTTAATTGTAATTAATAAAAAAATCTAAGAACTTATTATTCACGAAAAATTTAGCTGCCATTTTTATTTTAACTGTTATTATTATTTTTTCATTTTTTCTCTTCATCAACTGGCGGCAGTACTAGCGTGTCATTAGGATTTGAAAAAAAGAGCGACATCTAAGACAAAAAGGCGGGATATTTAAATAAAAATTTAATGAAAAATTTTTAAACTGAATATAAAAAATAAAAAAATTAATTAATAGACTAAAAGTTGAAAAAAAATGTATGTTAAAAAAAAAATTAATGATTAAATACAAAATGAGTGATTGAGGTGTGCACTTTTGGATTATCCAAAATTTTTTTTTATCATTATTACATCTTTATAATTGTAGGATAATAATACGCATTATTAATTAAAATTTGTAATTAAAATCTAAAAATAATTGGGTATCGAGAGGAAATATATGATATTGAATTAAATGAACGATATTATTACGAAATCAATAGTTTTAAATACTCATAATGAGAGATTATGAAACAATATACTACTTGTGTTTTTTTTTTCCTTACAATCATATCAGATTAAAATTTATTATTAAGTTTTTTGCATTAATTTAATTTTGCACTACTTATCTACTTTAGTTTTCAAAGTTGGGCAACGACGGGCAAAACGGACCACCCAACATTTTAGAAAAAAATTTTATTCTCAATGTTGTTTTTAATTTTCATTTGGGATTCTCATTATAATTTTTCTACAATTTTAATTTTTCCAAAATTTGGTAAAAAAAAAATTTTTTCAGGAATTTTTCAGTTAACTCAATGTTCTGTTGACCTCAAAAAATAAATACGATGTCTTCTTCGCTATGTTTAAACTTTACATAAGTGATGTATCTTCAAAAATTTTATTTTTTTGGAATCTTTATTTACCAATAATATTGTGAATTTCGTCCGTTACGGGGACTAGATTTAAACAATTTTATTGTAACCTTTGGGGGGGGGGGGGGTCGTCTGTTTTATCCGCATGAAAAAAAGAATTAATGGAAGTAAAAAAAGAAAATTCACCGTATTCAAATGTGCAAAACTCTATTTTATTCCTTAGCGGTTCCAACTCGCTCACACTTACCAATAATGAATTTTATCCGCAAACTTTATTTAATTCTCTCAAATAATTTGGTTTAAATTTTAAGTGTTACGAGGGTTAACTATTTCTGTAGTAATGGTACATTAATACAATCTCCCGTGTAAAAAAAATTCGTTCCAAAAAAATTCCAAAAAATTTCGATTTGTGGAACTTCTAAAGTTAAGACAGATTAGAACTTCGAGTAGAACTTTTTTTGAACTTTTGTAATTTTGACAGAAAAAAAAAGTTTATGTAGGATTTTATAGGCGAAATTTGAGTCAAAACAGAACGTTTTTTTATATATATTTCTTAAAACGTAATTTTACTACACTTTATCCAGGTTTCGAAAAAGTTCAAAAACTCTAATTTGGAATTTTTCGTAAACGTTTTTTGATTTTTATGAGGCTATTGATTTCAAATGGGAACTTTTCGGAACGAGGGTGAAATGTAGTGAAATCCATTTTGAGAAATGTCTTTTAAAAACGTTCTTTTTGGGCTCAAAATTCGCTCATATAAAATTCTAAAGAAACTTTTTTTTTTTGCTATCAAAATTACAAAATTTCCACTCGAATTTCGAATCGTCTCAAGTTTAGAAGTTCCACGTGTTGATTGGAATTTTTTTGGAACAAATTTTTTTACACGGGTAATAAAATATAAAAATAAATAACGATTTTCGGTAAAGATTTGAGCTGTCAAGTGTGACTCGCATTTACGACGTGACAAACTTTTCTCCTTGTGACTTTTAAAGTCAACCCAAGTGGCTCGTCGTCTCATTCGTTCTTATACTAGTGTTTTTCCCCCCAAGGAAATTATAAATTGGACAGCTCACTCTCGCATGGTAGAACCAGACCTAACGAATCACGAGAGCTTGAACGCTTCGTCTCAAAGTTGCTTAATTCTTCACGCTTGGAAAACTCAAGACAGATTCATTTACTACAATAACAATCCACATACTTATATTGTTAATTCAACTTTTAAATAATTATTTAGTAACTCCACATGCTTCTATTACTGTTTCTACGTCTTTCATCACAAAGTTATAATTATAAAACTTTTGTTTTAATAACTTCATATTATGTCTGTAACACGAAAATTTAATAAACGAAATCATCAAAACACTTTTATGTAATTCATGCCGAAGAATCCGCCGCTAATTGGATAAAGTCAGTCTCATATAATTTTATATTAAAATACTATCCTTTTTGATTGGTCAAACGAATAGTTTAATATATCGATACTGCCATTTTAATATGCCCTATCCCACATTTGGGAAATTTTTCGGGAGACGATAAAAACGTTTCACGGTCGGCAAAGAAAAATTATTTGTATTATGTTTACATTGGTATAACCTACAAATTTATTTTCATGTTTTCAGAAAATACAGGCATTTGTAGTGAATAAATAATTTTGAATTATATGCTGTAAGAAGAGTAAAAAATTATGCATCATCACCTTCTTACTTATGTCGTTAATTGCTTCCTTAAAATTAAGTTAAAATCAAAAATGTTAAGCATGACTAAACCTATACAAATGTAGGATACGACATATTAGAATATTTATTTAAAAATACTAAATAAACAATTTGACCTCTAAAATTTTTACATAAGCTGCACATTGTTACAATAATTCCATTTTTCAAAAAAAGTGAAAATGTCAAATTTTGTGGGATAGGGCATATTAGAATGGCAGTATCGATATATTAAAACACTTATTTTTATATTAAGTCACTGAATTTGAGTGAAATGGCCGAAGTATATCTCTACTCAACAATTCAAGCCAATGACTAAACTATCACTTTTCTCTCTTATGACGTCATTGGGAATTTAGCTGCCTTATTAACATAACCAAAATTTCTAGACTGCACATGCGCATTTGATTAATTAGCACACACATCTGTAGATCAAGGCAATGTCAGCTGAATTTTATAACCTTACATTTCTCTATTAATTGATACGGCATAACACCAAAGATGACGTTAACTTCCTGCTGAGAAAATCGATGATTTTCGAAAATTTCGGGAAGTTATTGTTTTCACCCCGATTTTCGAAAATTGAAATTTCATCAGATGTCGACGTTCTGAGGTCCTAGGAAGTGATTCTGACTACTTTCAGAATGATGTGCGCGCGCGTGTATGTGTGTCTGTATGAAATTCATAGAATTTTCGAAGAACTCGAAAATGTATTCGTAACAATGCTATCGAGCTTTTCGAGATCGAAAACAGCGGGGCGTTTTGGGGCTGGCTCGCAGGGTCAACCATTACCAAGATTTAAAGAAAGATTTAAGTACCGAGCCCTTGATCGGAATTTTCTATTGGATTTCTCTAGGATTCAGAGGTCTTCTGGATTTCTTATGCTACGTCTTCTGGAAGAATGCTAACGCACAGAAGTGAAGGAAAATAAATTTTTTCACAACAACGAGCCCTTGGTCTAGATTTTCTAGGGATACAATATCATTTTTATAATAAAATAAAAAATCTATTTTTCCATTCCAGGTACGCCAAGATGGTACTTTTTTTAAAACGTCAATCGTTTACGTAGAGGAACATTGAGATAAAAAGTTAAAATTTAATAATATCTTGAAAATACTTGGATAATTAAACTAAAGTGAACCAAGTGGCTTAAAATTTTTGAGGTATTCCCCACTTCCACTTCCCTTCAATATAAGATTACAATTTTAATTAAAACATCTCTAAAGTATTTCAAAGGGAAAGAAATTAGAATATAGCTGCAGATAATGTAAATGAATGAATATTAAAAAGGTATTATTAGACTAACATGTCAATCAATTTGTTACTTATATATGGCAAGGCGGACAAAACGGGACCGGGTAAAAAAACGGAACACCCCACAAAATTTGGTAGAAAATTTTTTTTTCAAATTTATTTTTAATCCTCATTGACGACTTTTAGTTTAATTTTCGTACAATTCGAATGTATCAACTGTATTTTTAAAAATTATGTTCCAGGAATTTTTCAGCTGACGTATTGTTGGCCACAAAAAAAAAATACTGTCTTCTTCGCTAAGGAAGCCTTTGAGTCTGAATCCAGGCGAAAACTCAATATATTTCATATCTCCGTAGAAAAAATTCGAGTTTGTCTCGTGAAAAAAGGATCAAAATTTCGACTTTTGGTAACCAAGTCTAAATAAAGGTTTATTTTTGACCCGGTTCCCCTAACTAATGAAGGGATTTTCACGGAAATATAAACATGCAATCCTAAAAATAAATTTGAATTATTGATTTCGGTAATTATTTTTCCATTACCAGAAATATATGAAGCTTTCGTGGCAACATCATCCAGTCGGCAAACTAAAATAGCCGACCGCAGAATAAATTCAGAGAAGAATTCATTAATTTCTGTAAACCTACAAACATAAAATGACGTTTGCAACAAAATTTTTGTAATATTGATTTTTTATGAGAAAATATTTATACTGAACGAAGATATATTTATTAAATAAGCACTTTAACATCTAACTGGACTGGACTTTTTGACTGGCCAAAGCAGATTTTCCGCATCAAGACTCGTAAAGTGTAATGCAAGCATAAACTTCAGCTATGTAACAAATTGTGTTCATTTGTTGGAACTTTCTGGAAGCCGTCTTCCATCCTTTTATACTTGACGGCTGATACACCATATTTATCTTCAGATTTCACACGAAATATATCGATCCTCGACATGAATGATTGTTCTTTTTTCGTAGAATAAAAAAAGAAATAAAAAATGAACAGAGTAACCAATTTTTATATATATATATATATATATATATATATATATATATATATATATATAATAACAAAATAAAAGACAGTAATGATTATGTTGTTTTTAATATTTTGGTAACTTCAATTCTCATGTGTATTGAATACTTTTTTATATTTTAACAACGGCTTTTTTAATCTAACGTACAATTGCTCATTTTTCTGACAAAAATAAATATTGACGTGATATAGAATAACAAGTAGGTAAAATATGCCACTTCCAGGAAATCGAATGCGGATATAGCAAAGGAATGTTGGAAATTTTTTATCCTAAAGCATATATTCATATAAGTGAACACGTACTGCTTAAACTATTTACATATATTATTGAAAATACTCTGAATTTAAATTCTTACACTTTTTACAGTCTGCGCAATACTGCACTAAAATATTTCCCATTAATTATAATAAATTGTTATTACTAAAATTATGTTGAATACAATGTTTTTTTCGATTTATGATTTTTTTTTCGCTGGTTTTAATTGCTATGCATTATTACATTTCACTTATGAATAAAAATTTTGTAAAAATTTGTATTATTCCACTAAATGAAAATTTTTTCAAAGTGCAATCTCTGCACTATTTTAACAAATTTTTTAAAGCATTATTCACGTGAAAATATCAACGCACTGCAAATTTGAACTTTTATTTTATGACAATACAACGTTTACGTTTTTTATGTATTTGTATTTAAAAATAGGATATTATACACCTAGGGAGGAAAGTAGGACATTCTGACCCACGTGTGTAATTTGCTTACCCGAGCTGAAGGTGAAGCTGACTTTGAGAGTTAACGACGTTTTTCTTCGTGCATTCATTATATATATTATATATATTATTGTATACATCTAGTTGCAACGAGTATAATACCGATTCCACATAATGTATAAGATTCTATTTCATAATATCAATAATAGTACATTACACACCGAGGGAAAAAAGTAGGACATTCCAACCCGCGTATATAATTGCCTACCCGAACCGAAGGCGAGATTGGGATGTCCAACTTCCTTTGGGACGTGTATATATGGAGAGAAAAGAATAGTTCTGATTTCTATGCTAGAGTGGTAACCATTACTATATTACATAGTAAAGATTTTTCCCAGCAAATTCATTCAGGATTTTCACAAAAATCTTCGTTACTATGTAACATAGTAATAGTTACCATTCTAGCATAGGAATCAGAATAGGTATGGTTCATATTGCCTGCATTAAAACTGCAAGTTCCAATGCCTGTTTTCTCAGTCAAAACAAGCTAATTTCAAACCAATGCAGGTAATATGAAAATTATAGTGCGTGGCAAGAGATAAAACACAATTTCAGACCAGACGAAGTCAGCTCTCACCTTCGGTTCCGGCAGTCAACTTCGCCCTCATTTGAAATCGTTTCGTTTTATCCCTTGCCACGCAGTATACTAATAAAAATATAGCAATCAGAAACAAAACAAAAAAATTAATATTTTTGTATACTTAAACATAATCTGAATCGAATTAAAACTTAAACCACGTTTTGAAATTGATTTTTCTCAAAATCGCCTTCAAACCGTGATTAAGTTTCAGAAGACCACGAGAAAATTAAAAGAAAAACAAAAAAATGAATGCATAATTGGAAGTAATTTTACTATAATTTCTTTATTTTTAAACTCTCAAAATTTTTCTTCTATGAAACAAATAATTATATTTCATTGAATTATCAAAGTTAAAACATTAACCACAATAATATATATGCATCCGCAGTAATACTCAGATTATCCCATATATATTTGCCTTCCCCCCTAGGCTTAGCGCAAGGGAATAGGGTTCTGCTCTCGCCATAATATATTTCATCGATACGGTGGTTTAAACTGTCTTACACTTTACCTATTATCGTGAAGTTACACAAAGTATAAGTTTCCAGAAAGAAAAAATTTCAATTAGTATCATTAAATTGTTTATGTATTGATCAAGATAAATTTTGAACATGGCTATTAATATTTGATTTATTTTTATGAAATGGGTTAACCTTTGCGAAATTCAAATTCAGTATTGCCGTTGATACTCTTTTCATTTTATTAAAAAAAATCGCCTCTAATTTTCATCTATTTATTCATAATTATTTCTGTTCAAGACTATCGACTTATCGCTTTTGAATAAATGTAGCGTAAACATGAACCAAGTGAACGGAAGTGTCATTTTTGTTTCATGTCGACATCAAAGATTATTAAAAGAAAAAAAAATTTTTTCTTTTCAGTTGCTTGCTCTTTATTTTTATGAGAAAGCTCGAATTCAAATTTACAAATATATGACAGATTTTATATACGGGACGTATTGGTTTGATTTCATTATTTTATTTTTAACCTCTTTTCAAAATTTTCTCAGTGTCTCAGTGTCTATTTTTGCTCCTCTTGAAAAGTTTCCATTACATTATTTAATATTTTTTTTTTTTTTACATCTATATTGTTCTTTGTGTGTTGAAAAAGTATGAGTATTTTCTTTGAATGACTACAGTATTTCAAAGAACAAAGACTCATAGAAAACTACTTTTCGAATTCAATAGTTGTGTACAAATAAAATTATCGCGTGTAACAACGGCGTTAAACAGTCGCTCGATTAGCGATACACAGACTAGAAATGGCGTGTTTTGTTAGCATTAGCATTGTTCAAATTATTTGTTAAAGATTTTCATTTGTCAAATGAATAACTAAACACAAATTATATTGGGTACTTTATGTTTGCTATTAACCAATATGTTAACATTACAAACGCTATTTATCTATTAGCTCGCATGTACTTGGCAAATATTAATTTAATAAAAAATTAACGTTTCTATCCCTTCAGCCGTATGTCAAATTACCCTATGATTGAAATTTACAATCGTTTTCCGACTTTTTCAAAATTTTTTTTGGTTTTATTAATATGAATTTTACATTAAAAACTAAATGATCGTCACCGTGAAATAAAGCGACTTTCGCACTTTATTCTCGAAAACTGAAAATTATTGATAATAAGACACTAAACGCTTCGTTTGTAAGGTATGTAATCAATAACTTTTCGTGTAATTATAGATAATCATAGCAGAACAATGTGTTTGTTTACATGACTTTTTTCTTAGTTTTAATTATTTTAATTGAAGTAATCTGAGCATCAAATAAATAAGCCCATTCAACACATGCGAGATTATCTTGTTTTAGATTTCCTGTAAAGCAAACTCTAAGTGGCTGTATATCGACGGGTGTACTATAATGAATGAAAATACAATACTACAGGCAATAATACAGATTTCCAGGTTTTCCACTAGCCTGACATAATGAAGACATAATCATGCTCCCTTAAAATTGAAATAGTGGAAATAGTGACCATTCACTATTTACTATTGAGAAGTAAATCACTAATTCAACCTCCCGAGTTATACGTAACTTTGATTTGGCTTTAATAATCAGAGCAGCTAAAGGCTCGAAAAGTAGAAAATCCATCAGGGACTGAACAAGTGAATAACAGCATGTTCGAAATTAAATGGTAACAAGTAGAGGAAAACTTTTAAGGGTATTGAGAAGAAGTTGCCTCTCACCACTTTTCTCAACACAACCTGATCACCAGTCCAGGGAACTGGTACCACAGGAGGCCTTTCCAAGCTCATTTCGACCAGAGTCTCTTTATTTCCTGAGATGGTAGTAGTGTTTGACCTAAAAGAAGTAAGAATTTATAGTAGCTGCAATTAGATACCACACGCAATGAGGATTTTTGATTATACCTCCGGTTAATGGCCACCTTAGTCATCTCTCGATTATATTTTTCGACTAAGAGTGCGCGAAAACGGCCTCCCATAAAACGGAGGTGGACTTCGGTCCCGTTACATTAATTAATCACTAATTCAAATAGTAGTTCACTTTGCAGTAGTAAAACGCGAATATTCAATGCAAAATAGTTATTTTTACTAATTCATTTTTGAAGAGCACTCAAAATGAAGTACAATCACGTATGTAAGAATATTTAATCTAATAAGCGGAAATTTGCACCGTATTTGCACCGTTGAATACAGTATAAAACGTAACACGTGGATTAAACCATTATCCGTAAAACACAATATCCTTAGCACTCGTCTCTAGCGTGCACTAAGCAATCGCTTCCAACTCGTGCTAAATCCATTGAGCTTGGCAAATAATGACTAACTTAGTCCACTCGTTAAGCAACGTACTATTAAATCATTCAAGTACACTAACATAATGAAATTTATACATATTAATTTTGTCTTTTTGTATGCAGTCGACTAACCGTCAAAAGCCTGGTTTAGAAGATATAGAGAAAATTTTTCTTAAAATTTCATTCTTTCCACTACCTTTGACTACCCGTTATAAGCCGGTTTTATCCCGATTTTTTTAGTTTACAATTTTGATAATTTTAACGGAGGCTTATAACGGAATGTCTAGTTCGAAACTCGAAAGAGAGGTTAAGTGAGGGAAATTTTTCTGGACTTATTAACTGCTGATAGAGGATAAAAAGCTTATTAAGGACAGGCTTATAACGGATAGTCGATTGTATTTATAAAACATCATCTACAATTTTCAAAAGGTTAGAAATTGGGTCGTTCTATTTATAAGCGATTGAAATGATTGATAATAGTGAATAAATTTATAAAAATATTTGAAATATTTTGAATAGTGGAAACATATTTCATAATATGATTACTTATCGTATTCTATTATTTGAAAAATTTATCAAGAGATAAAAATGATAACAGGATTATTTGAAATATAGTAAGGATCAGATCAGACAATATAGATCTGTTGAGGATAAAATCATGCGGATAAAAGTAGAAACGGAAACGGATACAGACGATATGAAGACGAGACTAAGAGAGAGTGGCGCCAAGGTATCTATTGTGGCCCGGTTATAATGGGACGCCCTGCACGGAAATGTAACGATCGTATTATATATATATATATATACATACATGTATACATATATATATGTATATATATATATTGGTACTAGTTTGTAGAGAATAATGGCATACGCTATCAAGTTAGAAGCATATCGTTGACGAGCATAAAACACTCGTTTAGAATTCTACACAGCACGCTCAAGGGATTTGCTTATTCTTAATTATAGATAACTTATTATTTATCTATTTAAATTAAATGGAATATGAATTTATGAGATAAAATATAGTTTTAAATGTCGCATGTCAATAACTACTTATATTTAATTTTTAATACCAAGTTTCTTAAAAAAAAAAAAAAAAAAAAAAATATTTTTTACTTTGAAGTATAAAATTAATATATAAATCATTAAAGTTCTAATTTATTTAAAATAAAACAAAATAAATAAAGAACATTATATTTTATATCTTGGGTAAATATGAGAGAAGAGTTTAATTATGGTCATAAAAAAAATACATGATATAATAAAATGGTGAATTTAAATAGTTAAATATTTTATACGAGAAAACTAGCATGAAAAATCCGCAAATTTTTCATGTTTGCATAAATATACTGCACAGTACGCGTAATGAAAGCCAATTAGAATTTCGTACGAAAAAAAAGTTTTTTTTTTTTTTTTTTTTTTTTTTAAATATATATTTAAAATAAAATTTGATTGATGCCCAATAAAGCGAGCGAGGGTATTATTGCTAAAAGTACTTGAGAAAATTACGTAAAATAATTAAATTTTTACCAAAAATTTAAAGTTGAATTTAAAATAAAATTAATAGTTTTTGTATAAAAAATCTATCAGTAACTATTAGAAAGTAATTTGGATAGCAGAAAGCTTTCAATCGCTGCATATATAGATGGTTCTAGAAGGATCGTGTGAACACAAGAGCGATTACCTTTTGTAATTTAAGGATTAAGTAATATTCATGAGCTAGACCGGACACAAGAGTAATCATTTGACAACTCGCAGTTTGAGCTTTGACGATGACTAGATTTACATCAGAGGAAAACACAAATAACAAATTTTCTCTTGAAGTTTTTCAACTCACTAAGAACTTGATAAAATAGAATAGAAAAAAATTTTACATCAAAAGAATAATAAGGAAATAGCATATAGTTTAAAGAGTTTCATCAAGTGGAGACGGATAAAGGAATGCAAGTACCATTTGCTAAAGTACCATAAATTCCGCTAATAAAAATAGTCCCAAACAATTCAATCTTTCATAATATAATCCGTGTAAGTCAAGACAACTTGGCAGCAACGTTCATTTTGAGTTGGTTCAAGAGAATGGTTCTGCTTTTGCGGCAAGCATAGCTTCGAAGGTACCCGCAGAAGGAAGTAAGCGGTTTGGCTTAACTCCTCGAAAATCAGAACTGAGAACTATCTACAAACTACTCGTAAGATAGTTTGTTAGGAGCTGAATTTTCATATACCATCAAAAGATATTCGGTTAGATATGACTATGCGAAGAATAATAACATCTTCTCTACCTCAATCCATTTATTGTTTCTTGGCTATTAACTAGTTGTTTTACTTCATATTCCTATTACTATATTAAAGTTATTAATTTAAAAAATAGTATGGCTTGGATAAAATGTACTAATATGCTGAAAACTGATGCTAATTATAAAATTTAAATAATCAAGAAAAATTGGGTAAGAAAAATCTAACATCGAAAAAAAAACAGGAGTCAATTCGAAGCTAATATGGATTTTATTTTAATCCGAACTCATTTCGTCACTCAGAGTTCCGGGTTTTAGAGAAATCATTCCACATATGGGGTAAAAAGGGATTTTTTTTTTCAGCGGAGTGATTTCGGAGTGATCTGATTTTTATTTAAATCCGAATCGGACTTTGAATATTAAAATAAACTTTTAATATTAAAATAGACTTTTATCAAAAGCAATTAAATCGGTTTATGTGTCGAAAATAAACACACGAAAATTTTAGGAAATGAATTTTTCATCTGATTCTTGTTACTGGAATTGAATAATTTAAATATGAAAGAATGGTTATTTTAAACCTTAATACTGCATTCAAGACCTTTGAGCGTGAAAACGACAGGAAGTTTCAGGATTTGCTTAAATTGTCAACTAGTTTCCAGAAATATGACCCTAATAGCTCCATCAGTACATCATAAAATATTCATAGTATTTCAGATGTTCTTCGTATTGATTACTTAAAATAAATAATTTAATGGCAATTTTTCAAACCCATCCATTGGTTAAATAAAACCTGAATTCAATGCGGTTGGATAAATTAAATTTTACATTATAACCTAATTAAATATTTATTGCAGCGCATAAACAATTCAACGAATTTTAGTGACATCTTGGCGGTAATCAAAAATTTAAACTGAAATCTATTTGAAAGAAGATCATATTTAATACTGTCGTAAATAAATTAATGAACTACAAGAAGAAGTCATAAATGTTATCAATATGAAGAAAATATCATGAAAATCTAGTTAATTTGATGAAGAATATTAACAAAATTATAAAATCAGTTTTGTCAGAGAGAATACGCATAAAATTATTTGAATAATGATAATAACAGTTACGAAAAATTGAATATAGTACTTAATACATTTAGTTTATCTACACAAACTCGTTCTATGATTTTGTTCATGTGAAAGAAGAGAAAATGTAGCACCGATTTTCTTGGCAGCAATCACGCTAAGTTTGCGAAAATTGAATAGATACGAAAACCTAGCACTCTTCGTATAAACCGTGCCAAGTTTTCTCCAAGTGAAGGGTCACCATAACGGAGCCTAAGATCTTCAAATAAGAGCATTCTTGATTATTAGTAAAGACAAGTTTCGGACATTTATTAAACTTTAAATTTACTTTTATATTTTTCCCATATTGATTAAATATCATACATATTTTTTTGTGAAGTCTTACAATATCTAACATTCAACGTAACAGTCATGAACAAAGATTCGAACTTTTTACAAAATGTTTATAACTTTGGCTTCTTATGCTTTAAAAAAAAAACTTTAAATTTACTAAAAAATTGTGTTATCGCTCTATTCACGAAAATAAAAGTTAAATTCCAAAAACATGTTTCCCTTTGAATAAATTTATCAGAGCTATTCGAACATGTATTCAAAGAATTTTTACATGATAATAATAATAATAGTTGAAATGAATGGGATTGGAATATTGAGATACAAAAGTATGTTCTCGGTAAATTTTATAGTAAACTGTTTTTTTAGAAACGCTTACACTGAAAAAAAATACTCTTATTAAGAATATTTACTTGATATAAGAACATATATTTTTGATAATTTTCGAGAATATATAATTTTGTCTCGAGAATTCATAGAATTGATGGAAATAATTTTTATCTAATTCAAGTAAATTCTGTTGCTATTTTTTGTTTACCCATAATATAATATCAAATGCATATAATAACAAGAAATTGATAATTAATAATAATAATAATAATAATAATAATAATAATAATAATAATAATAATAATAATAATAATAATAATAATAATAATAATAATAATAATAATAATAATAATAATAATAATAATAATAATAATAATAATAATAATAATAATAATAATAATAAAATAAATATTTTCATCGGATGTCATTGAACCAAGAAATTTTTGTTTGGACAATATTATTTTATTCTCTCAGTGTATTATTGTCATTAAAACGAAATTTTAATCAAAAAGATTGTCATTATTACGAAACTAATAATTATGTGAAAGATTAAAATATATTATTCGTATCCGGATCAAAAAAATAACTTTATTTAGACTTTTTGGCTAAAAATGTTACAGTATTTCACCGAAAAAAAAAAAAATAAAAAAAAATCGAATTTAATCAGTATACGAATTTTATATTTAACATCAGATATTTGGCAAAAAATAGACATGGAAAAGTTGATTAGTCTTTTGGTAACGATATTTTATATCCGGTGACAGGTTTAATTATAAGCGTATTATTTCCGGCAATTTAAGAGATGACGGATATCTCTAAAATATGTTCAACGACTTAAAGATGAAAATGATATTTTTGGAATTTAATGGGATTGAAGGCTTAGTGTTTTATTAATACAATTAATCGATAGAAATAATTAAAAGCTATTCAGTTGCCGGAACAAAAAGCAGATTTCTCAAAATAAATTGGACTTCGAATCCATCTAAACAATTTTTAAAAAAATTTTACATAAATTACCTTTATAATGTTAGAAGAGATAGGGTAGAGATGCCGGTTTTTGGCCAATTTTGGATACTTGAAAAATTTAAATAAAATAATTTATAAAATACGCAATGCCACAATTAATTTTTAAATATGGAATCGGGCAAAAGTAGCATTTGTGGCCACTGCTCCATTTTTAGGCATTAATACTTTATTTTAATTAATTAAAAAATACAAAAAAAACTTGCATTACAATGGAGAGATAAAAGTATCTTGGAACATATTAAAGAAATAAATTATGGCATTACGTATTTTATAAATTATTTTATTTAAATTTTTCAAGTGTCTAAAACTGGCCCTAAAGTGGCCAAAAACGGCACTTCTGTTCTATCTTCTCTAACATTATAAAGGTAATCTATAATATATAAATTTTTAAATAATGTTCCTTGACAACTGATCCTCGACAAGTGATCAGACGACAATTGATCCCACAGACAATTTCATTAAATAATTAATTACTATGACATGAGTAATTAAAATTCTCTGTTATAATTATAAAAAGTTAAATTATGGAAATTAGTTGTTGAAAAATCAAATGAGGATCAATCGTTGATGGGATCAATTTGGAGGGATCACTTGTCATGGTATAAAATTATTGGGATCAGTTGACGACACACCCTTTTGTCTTATTTGTAGAAAATCACTGCAAAACTAAAATCGAAGTTTAGTGTTTTAGTCTTTGGTGAACATTTTGCAAAATTTAGCTATAAGACTTTAATAAAAATTTATTTAAAAATAAAGGCATTTAAATTTAATATTTTTTTTTTTATTTTAAAAATTTTATTTTTTGACTATTTAACCGATTCTAATCATCTTCGAACATTAAAAATATTTTTCCGAAAAATAGTCGTATAACATTTCGTTACAATTGTCTGGTAATTGTGGGTGTACTTTATCTGACATTGCGTAATATAAATATCCGACTTCTAACACTAAATGTAATATTTAAATAACTTAAGTAGAAGCATAATACACTTGAATAAGTAAATAACAATAACACAATTACACGAAGCGAAGAAAACAAATAAAGTAAATGTACATTGAAGTACAGAGAATGCATTTAAATGTATCCGGTTTCAATGTCAATTTAAGACCATCGACCTATATATAATTGAATAGCGTAATTATAAAATAAGAAGGAGATATTTGATTTTTACGAAGATTTTATATTTATATTCATTAAAAATTTTAATTAAATTCGCTTTTTTATGACAATATACATAAATACATATGTATAATTTTTTAAATTCAAACTTGGAAAAGAAATTCAGAATCTGTATTGATTTGTTGATATTAATGGAGATTTATAACTTAAATAGATTAGATCTACGTAGGCCCTATTGAACATTTGCAGGAAAGCGAAATAAAATACCTGTTAAAAGATGAGCTCTTAATATTAATATTTAAAGGTCGCTCATCGCAATTTTCTATTTTCCGCTTAAATAATATGGGAAAAAAAGAAATTTTAAGTTTGGAATTTTATACCTCAGCAATGGCTCATTGTATAGATAATTTTAGGATATGATTTCGTAGAGAATTGAACGCTCTACAAAAAAAGTCTCTTATCATTTTTTGATAAATTCATCCGTTCAAATGTTATTGGAGCTTGAAGTCAAATTTATAGTAAATTCCAAGATTTTTTTACTTTGCCGGTGAAACTATCAGTCTTGTCACAAAATGGCATAGGATCTTTTTTGTAGACAATTTTATTCCTTACAAATTATCTCTGATAAAATTTTTTTAAATTCCGCATTGTCTTCTAGTTACATTCAATTTAATGTCAAGCTCTCGAAGTCGATCAGAACACTATTTTTTTTAAGAGATTGACATTAAAATGGAAATAACTAGAAAACAATGCGGAATTTTAAAAAACTTTATCAGAGATAATTTGTAAGAAATAAAATTGTCTACAAAAAATATCCCATGACATTTTGTGATAAGTCTGATAGTTTCGCTGGAATAGTAAAAAGATCTAGAAATTCACTATAAATTTGAATTCAAACTCCAATAAAAGGAAGTTGAGTCGTTAAAAAATTATTGATGCACTATAACTATTATTGTGAACCTCTAAAAATTTTTTATTCTCTACTATAATTTTTAATTGAAATAAATAATTTCCATTACAATTTTTCAATAAGTTTTAAGTGTATAGTATGTTTTATAGTGCAGCGTAATAATTTTTTGGCAACTCAACTTCCTGTTTCAAGTTTGCTCGTCAGCATAATAAAAACTCGTAAATTTCTTAGGCCCATTTTCTCCGTGGGTGTAATAACATATACACACACTGATAAAAAATTTGACTTGATTCAAGAGTGAAAATTTTGAACCAAGAATTCCATTTTGAAGAAAATGATTTTCTTGAGTCAAGAGAAAATTATTTTCTTCAAAATGGAATTTTTGGTTCAAGATTTTTTCTCTTGAATCAAGTCAACTTTTTTATCAGTGCATATACCAGGATAATAATTCCCTAAAAACATATTATTCTACGCCTTTTTGGTTTTAGAGCTTACACAAACCAAAAACACGTATATTGTTTTAAACCTGTTTAAAAATATTGATTGAAAAGAATTAAAAATAATGAAATTCGAATTCTTCTCAATAATTTAAATTCTTTTGTTTGTATATATATACAGTTTGCATGGAGTGACCGCTTCTCAATTATTTTCAATCAGTATTTTTAACCAGGGAATTACCAGACGTTTAATAGAACAATTTTTAGCTTTAATATGAGTCCTCAAACCAATTGGTGAAATAAAAAATTATAAGTTCATTCATTCTTATAAAATCTCTATAGGAATGTATGAGAATTTATTGGATTCTATGAGATTTTCTGAACAGGGTATATCCTTTCGGAATTAATAATACGATATGTTACTAACATATTCTAACTAAATATAAGCGTATTATTGCAAATCATTTTATTATTCGCGCATTCACAATTAGTATGAAATGCCTCGCTCAGTAAGTGATCAAAAATAGAAATCAAACCACCCTATCCTATCGATCCATTGTTGACTTACTAACAGATACATTTATGATTACATGATTGTGTTTCATCAATATATAAGATCGAATAGATTAAATTGCTTGTTCTCCATGAAATTGAATGGATGTGCAATCTAAGTAATGCGATTGTAGATTAATGAAAGAACGATTATATGCATATACCTATTAAAATATTATAAATTTCATTATATTTGAATCCGATAAATATATAAGACATTGTTACTTGTAATGTTAAATGTTATTTTATTATCCTACAAATTGTATACATATATAATTCAAAATATCAGATTATAAGAATTAATGACATCCCGGAAAAGGATCGACCCGATTTTTTCTCAGTAAAAATTGAATTTTTCTGTTCATGTCTTCATCGTAAATTGATTTACATCTTTCATAATTTATTCTTCGTCTTACTTGAGTTGGTTTTTCATAGTATCTAGTTCTTCGATACTGATCCAAAATTTCTTCCCGACCCAATATTCTGTTCAGAAGCCGGAATGGACCTTCAAAGTTGTTGTCCTTTATCAAAACGGTACGCGCAATAAAACTAACGTGCCTCATACTAAAAATATAATAAATTACAATTGCTAATTACATTATTTATCGACAAACAAATAGTAATTCAGTAAAAATTAATTACCTTTTTTATTTTTATTTTTTCCTAGGAAACTAAAACAAAAATCAACAACGCGTATAGGTTAGAATGAATTATTTTTGTAATTTCAGATATAAATATGTTCCTATATCGACGAAATATATTTTGTTTCAATGGTGCATAGGTACGCCATCTGCTGTTGATTTTTCAAATATTTCTCGTTGGTTTTATTACAGAAGACGGTTTTATTGTTTGATGATAAATTACTGTTAGAGAAATGATGTTCTACTATCGATAACAAAAAATTTTTTGGAAAATTTATAAATTATCAATTATAGTTATGAGTCTTTTGGGAATTTTTTTATTCTTTGGGATTTACCCCCAGATAGCCATTTTGATCGCCGGTTAATGGAAACCTACAGCGAGATAAGATATCAAGTTGACTTCAGAATCTTGATGGTGCTAATAGTTGACGATAACTTGATAACTTGTGGTCAATTTGGAAGTAAAATTTTGCTCATTCAAATTTTTTTCCGCAACTTGAAGGCAACTTTTTGATTCAACTTGCATTTCTATTACGGATATATATTTACGTAAACTTAAAGTTTCCTGATAGCCAAGTTGGCAGCAGCCTGGTGACAACTTTCTGCAGCAGTTTGTCGCCATGTTGGCCGAAAAAATTGGCATTTTCATGAGTTGACGACAACTTTCTGAGAAAGTTGTTAACAACTTGTAGTCAACATTTACAAAAGCTGAAAGTTGTCAACAACTTTTCAGAACTTGAAACAGCAGAACTTGATGTAAACTTGCAACTGAAATTTGACGCCAAGATTCCTACAACTCGTTGGCATGCGTTGATGCAACAGTTGATGTCAACTTATCACCCAATTAAATGCAATAAATTAGGTGAGTAAGAGTTTGCCAACAACTTGACGGAAACTTTTTCTGTCAAGTTCCCTTCATATTGCGCTCTTAGATAACCGCTAAATTTCTGGGAAAATTGAAGTCAATTTATAGCCAATAGTTGGATAGTCAGATGTTACTCTCAACTTGACGGCACATTGACCAAAACTGTTTCTCCGTAGCTTGGTTGTGGAGAAACTGTGCTTATCTGGGTCTTTTATCTCCATAGTCAAGTTGACGAAAATCTACGGTCCAGATTTGACTTTAGAAACTTAAATATGCAGATAGTTGATGCTAACTAGTTGTTAGTTTAGAAGTAAACTTTTGCTCATCAAGTTCTTCCCCGCAACTTTATGTAAATTTGAAAGTAACTTTTGCTCTTCAAGCTTTTTTCTACAACTTTCAGGTGACACTTTCTGTTAACTTGCACTCCAATAACGGCTGCAGATTTACGCCAATTTGAGGTCCATGTTGTAGTCAAAACTTGGACACCAGAAATTTGACGTAAATTTGAAGTTAACCTGACCACAAACAACACCAAGTTTTTGAAAACACAGTGCGGATATTAGGAAATTTAACTTTACATTTCAAATTGAAAATTTTGGAAAAATGACACCACAAGTAAGCTACTTTATCATTTTTTTTTCACCGAATTAAATATGAAACACTTTTTTAATTTTTTCTTCAATATCTTGAGAATATTATTTAATAATCACATTGGTGACATGAATTCTATAGAACGCACGTCTGTTTCATATAAAAAATCACATATTGAGACTTGAAAGAACAGATCTTATAAGTTTCGAATACTTGTTATTATTTTTGCTCAAGTATTTATTCTTCTCAATTTAATTTAGTTTGAAGAAATTGATGCAGTAAAAAATTAAATGCGAGAAAAAATATATTTTTGATATAAAAAAAGAAAAAAAAACTATACCTGTGAAAAAGTTTAAAAAATTTTTTCATACATTTTCATTTTACATCTAGTTTATAAGAAACTTGTAACCTGATCAAAAAGGTAAAAAAAAAATATTAATGTCAATAATCGGTTTTATTGATTTAAAAAAAGTTTAATCGGCGGTTTTCCTTCTTTATTTATTAAAGGTAATGTTATTAATAATTTATCGTCATTAAATGTTATCAGGTCGTCAGATGCAATTAGTTGCTTATCAATATTCACTGTACGTAAACTTTTCTTTTCATTTATAATTGATGCATCATATATGTCTATATTTATAGATATAGCCGCTATTCATATTCAAATAATAAATCTATTTCTATTCGAATTAATTAATAATAAATATTGATTATCTCGAAGTAGTTCTATCGATACAATTTCTAGCATTAAATTTCATCTGCGCCATTTCATTTAATTTTCAATACCCTATAGATTTTTTAAGTCGTCACACTTGTCCGCTAATGCAGTGCTTTTTCTAGTCTGTCATTATTTATCAGCTCGTTTTATTATTAAGTAAAATCAAGTCTTCAATATGACTCAGTTATAAATTCAAGACTGAAGTTGAAAAAATTATTTTTCTACTGCATGGCAGCCTCCCTCAAAAATTTGGTAAAAATTTTTTGTTTCATTTTCGGTCAAATCATGATACCTCTGCTGTTTTAAAGATATTTTAGACTGATCTGCAATATCTGGGGCATAATGGACCACCCGAAAAAAAATTTACTACAGATAATTTTTTTTTTTCTCCAAACTAAAATGAATTTAAAAAATTTATTGATTAAAGCTCTTAGGTCTATAGATTATATTGTGGTTATATCAGCTAAATAAAATTTTTTATTTTAATAAATTTGAAGTCCATGGGATTATAAAGGTACGGTAATAGTCTATTTGTGCTTAAAATCTTTTTTTTTAATAAAAAAAAAAAAAAAAAATTTTAAGCTTTTTTGGAGAGGGCCGTCGTGGCCCAGAAAAAAAATTTTTTTTTTGAGTTTTAGTAAAATCTTAATGGATTTGCTTCAGAAAGGACCAAATAAGGTTGACCTATAGATTAAAAGCCATAAAAAATAATTACCGGCTTAAGGGGGCGGTCGTGCCCCGGTCTGCTCTATATCATAAAAGTAGCAACAAATGTTTGACTTTCATTATATGTCGCAAAGTTTCCAAAGAAAATTTTAAGTATATGTGTTTATAATATACCTGCTCAGAAATAAAACTTGATTTAGACTTGATCGCCTCAAATCGTGACTTAACTGGTCTTACTTAGTCACGATTTAAGGTGACCAAGTCTAAATCAAGTTTTATTTTTGACCCGGGATGTGTTTATTTCAGTATCCGTCAGGTGGCCAACATGGTCCGGCTATACAATGACACCATAGAATTTAAAATAACAATAATTTCTCCCTATAACTGGCAATTCTGTTCGATATTGGAATGACATAAATTTTTAAAGGTCTACAATGAGAATGCGATTCCGACAGTGATGAAATAAAGTCAGAAACTAATTCACCGCTCAGAAATTAAATGAGTTTGTTCCCTAGGGATGAAGCTGATCAGTTTCTACCTGCTAAATTGCATTGGTCTCAAATATTCTCGTTTCGCTCGACAAAGCCGGCAATGAAACTCGCAGTTTTAATGCAGGTAATATGAAAATATTTTTATACACCTACAATCAGAAAGTTCTGAATGAACTCAGCATACTATTTTTTTTATTTTTCGAGCACAAGTCACAAGAAATTATAGTAACTGACCCATTGTGCCCCGGGTACGTCGTATCACTCTGAAATTAGTATACATAAATTTATTTTAAACAATAAAAAAAAATTTCTAGTCCTCATCGTGCCTTAAATAAAATCTTCACTTAAATAAAAATATTCCGATATTCTATAAATTAAATATTTAATGCATTGATTTAAAAAAAAAAAAAACAAACTATGAATTATAAACGTTCTGTTGACAAAAAATAATATAGAAAAATAAATAAAATGAAATAAAATAGTGTAGCCTTGAGGGCGTCGAGCGAAAGTCATCTGCGCTTGCGATGTTTTCGTCAGCGAGAAAGCGCGAAAGGCCACGAGTTGATGGCCGAGTTTGCGCTGTGCTTTTAAAGTTCTACGTCCTGGCTCCGCAATTTCTAATAACACAAAACGTAAGTACTCGTGTCTGAGCTATCGAGAAAGACTGTGCACGGATGTAAACATTTTAAATTTAAATTAGTAGTAGGTAGAAAAAAAATAATTTATAAAAAAAAAAAAAAAAAACTACTAAAATACAGTTAAATTGTATTTTTACGGCCTGATGATGTAATTATGATAAAAACAATATCTTAAATAAGTATAGTGTTAATTATTGTGCTTTTATAAATTAACAAAAACAAAAACATTAAAAAACGATTACGGGTAGATAAGGTGAGCTCGATAAAAGCAGTTTGACGCAACGGGAAAATCCATGGCTTGAAAGAGCCAATCAAGTAGAACGAAATTGACATCCACAAAGCCGACGAACAATATATTGTTTTTTAGACTTCAAGGGTTTCTATTGAGCCAGGTAATATATATATATAGATAAGTCTTATCGTTATCTTTTATATATATTTTTATCTTCTTACACCTCGTAAATTTATTAAAAATTTAATCCTGCTCTAAAACATATCGATTTTAACCTAAACAATAATTTTTTATACTTTGTTGTTATTTATTGCTGTCGGATATCAGTTTCCGGCAGATAAAGGGCGCGACCTCTGAACATTGAGTTTTTTTTTCTTTTAAGTTTAAAAGTAAACATTGAATCGGTCAATGACTGCTGCTTTACTTTGTTATATATGACAGGATACTTTGACTGTTTTGCTCATTGCGGTTTCATACTCTCCCCTATTCAGCCCAAGGACTTACGACGGTGATATATTTCGTTCGACTAGTACAGCATTGTAGTGCTGTAAATAACATAACTAATAGTTCGTTCACACTATATACCAATTACTATATATTGTATACTATATATTAATAAATCATTCTATACAAATACTGGGGTGTAAAGAAAAAAAATATATATAATAACTATGCCATGGTAACATAAACTATTATTAGCAAATATGTCATTAGATTATAACACTTTGTCGTAGTATATTTAATATTCTGTATTAAATTGGATGTATTAGATAATAGTTTCTTATAAATTACGATATTTACACAAGTTGTAAAATGAAACCACTTGAGTTACTTTATATTGATTCCTAAGTGCACTGCAATTAAGTATAATGGCAAATTTAACATTCACTTTACTATCGACGGTAATAACTTTTTTTTATATTTTAAGTATTATGTATACATTAGAAAATTTTCATTGCAGTGAATTCATTTTTAAAACGAAAAAAATTTTAATTAAGTAAAAAAATTTTTTCTTTCTGATTGTTTCGGAATAAATTTAAAGGAGGGATTTAATGAAGCGTATAATGAGCTCAGGAAAAAGATCATGGGTAATTCGGGTCATCAAATTTTTTTTGTTGGGATTCATTTTACTCTGCATTAAAATTATGGTGGGTCAGATTGACACCAATTATTTTTGAATTTGAAAAAATTAAGTAGTGAAAATTTTTAAGACTTTTTTGAGAAGACCCACTTTACCCCTGATTTTTTTTTATAATTTTATTTGTGATTGACTTAATGAACTGGAACACATAATTGATTTTTTTAAGAATTTATAATCTTTCCACTCAATGAATCGACGATTTTTAAGATAACGGTTTTTAAATGGTTAAGAAACAATAAGTAATTTAGTCGATTAGTATTTAATGCTCGTGCATAAAAGAACAAAATTTTATCCGATTACCTAGTGAACCCATAGATGGATTTAAACTTTTATTTATTTTAATCAATAGTGCTCACTGCAACTGAAAACTCGAATTTTTCCGAGTTGATTTATTCGAAACTATTCTATTGAAATTTTTTTTCTTGAATTCAGGGAAAAGTTTAAAATTATACGTATAAATATATTTTTTTTGCACGTTAATTTTTTTTTTTCGAACAAATACTTTGGCATCTGCTGTAACCATATGGTGGAATATCTGATCAAACTGATTCCAAAATAAATTTATATTTTTTGTCTAAAAAAATTTTGTGAATAATTTGTTTACACCACAAAAAAAAAGAGTCTGAATTTGTCTTGGTATTTTTTTTTTTTTATAATAAACAAAAAGGCCACAAGTGTCGTAAGTTTCATTGGCGATACATTACCGGACTTTGTTGTTATATTATACGATATATATGTATATATTGTGGAATCATAAATTACGTTTACAGTAAATGCAGAAAAGGAAACTAGGATAGTTGGATAGTTGCCAATCTTAAAGTAATTAAAAAAACAATGACGGTTGAAATGCTTTAAAACTCCGGGAATTTATAGTACATAACATATCTCAAGATTAGTAATTTATCAGCATTCATCATCATGAGGGTACATTAGTTAATATGCTGGTATAGCTATCAGATTAATGAGATTTAGATGACTAAACATTTTTAGTTCATTTTTTTTCTTTTAATAAAAAAAAAGTCTCGTAAATTATGTTCTGTGAAAAATTTATGTGTCGAGGTCCGAACACTGTTCGTGTTGAAAGAAAAATATTTGATTGGGTCAAGAAATTTTTCACGGTAGGTTTTTATCGTCAATGAGGTTACGAAATTTTTACAAACATGGTGAATAATCAAGCTGAGTGGAAGCTGTAAAATTCTTCTTGTTTGAAATGATATGGTGTCATATACAGAAAAAAGGGGTTTCTTGGTGCAAAAAATTTTCAATCGCTTCAAGAAAATGTTTATTTGCCCTAAGAAATTTTTCTCATTAAGAATTGGAAACGAAAATTTTTTTAGACGCGAAAAGAATTTCTTGAGCCAAAAAAATATTTTTTGGGGTGAGGAAAAATTTCTTGCGCTAAGAAATTTTTTTTAGTCCTAAGAAAATTTTTGTTTTCATTTCCTAATGCAAAATTTTTCTTGCGCCAAGAAATCCTTTTTTTCTGTGTAGTAAAGCCGGACCATGTTGGCCATCTGTCGGAAATTGGAATAAACACATGCAAAAATTACTATGGCCATAGTAAAATTTCCAATGGTTGTATCCCAAATTACTGAAAAAAATATAAATTTTACTATAGTCATAGTAATTTTATCATGTGTTTACTTCAATTTCCGTCAGGTGGCCAACATGGTCCGGTTTTACTATGACACCATACACGGAGAGAAAAATATTGTCAGAATGACTATCCAATGTATCTTCAAATTACGTATCATCAGAATAACGATTCATATACCTTATTTAAGAATACTCACATGTTAATTTAATAGACTATAGTATCATTAAAGTAAAGATATGTTTTTAGGTTAGGATAAGTATTCATTTATTTAATTTAAAAATACCACAAATAGCCTTTGTAAAAATATGAAATTACATTGATGTATCTATTTGCCAGCGTGAGGATCCGTATATCTAAATCGGCTATACGATGCATCGTTTTCGGTTTCCGGTTGCCTAAATACGGATTTTGCAAAATAGATATGTCAGAGATTCATAAAACGCCTATACTAAGGATACGATCGTCATTTTGACGATCTACTGAGAGAAAACTCTGGATAGCTGAATTGGCAATGCAGCGTATCATTAAGTAAGATGAGTTTACATCGTATAGCCAGAATAGCGATACGTATACTTATTCATACGATATTTTTCTCTCCATGTAGCATTTCAGATAAGAGAGATTTAGTGAGATTTGCCTGGACCCCCTCCCCCACCCCTTACGTGAGATTGACGCTAAAAATATTTTAAACAAAATTTATTTTAGCTATTCGGGAAAATAATAAAACTTCAAGTATACTATAGATAATTTATTTAAATTAAATAAAATTCAATGCAAAAAAACAGCTAAAAACAACACTTTTTTAAAATTTTCACTCAATCCATAGACTCGTGTACTTTTTCGATTGAAATAATTTATAATTAATAGCCATGAGATTTATTTTTTATACAATAATATTAATAAATAATAATTAATAGACATGAGATTTATTTTAGCGGGCAAATTAAACACTCAAAATATTTTTTTTTAATATCTGTAATATTTTATATTTTTCGAAGTTGAGGTGAGATTTTTTATTATCCCCCCCCCTCGGTTTAAATCAGATTTGGTGAGATTTCATTGCCCCCCCCCCATTTTGAGCTCATGTAATTAATGGATGTCCCCAAAGTATAATTTCTCTGTGTATCAACGTAATTTTTGTTAATTATTAAATTCCAATGAAATAATAATTTTCAGTACGCTAAGAATGTAGTACTATGCATTATTTTAAGAATTTCTATCGTACTTTACACACTATTCACGAATCAATATGACCTGAAGAGGAAAATGGTACTACAATAGGTCACTAAACAGGTGGTTGCTTATATAATCGATTCAAGCACCGATATTCTCGAGGCTGTTATTAAAAAAAAATAAATGATGTCCAAGAGAAAATAAATTTTCAGGTCATGTAAACATAATGGAAAAGAAAAATAATTTATCAATTCCTAGAAAAAAAATAAAAGAAACGTTATGAATGATCATGAACACCACTACCCTTAGTCACGCAATCAACGACAATTAAATGTAATTATTCAAAAACTATCATAATGAAAATAATTTAATAGTCTTTGAATATTTAATTAAAATTTTCAATATATACACTGTAAAAAAACGGTGTAAGTTCACGCTATGCTGGTGATAAGGTTAGGTGTTGAATTTGACTCAAAAATGGTGTTAAAGTAATACAGTTGCGGCAATAAAATTGTTTTTCCGATCTTAAGCACACGGAGAAAAATATCAAGTGAATATGCCTATGCAGCACAGTTATATTTACATTACGCTATAGTTTGTGTCCTGCCGCTCTTATACACAAACTATAGAGTAATGTAATTATTACTGTGCTGCATAGGTATATTCACTTAACATTTCTCTCCGTGCAGTGTAAAAAAAAGAGTAGTATTAGAAGTCGAATTGTATTTCTAATACAAAAAAAAAATTTCATTGTTCCAAAATTAATGACAAGACAAATCTACCAATTTATGTAGAAATCTAAAGAATACTTGTCCACAATGACATTTTCATTTTATTGTATGAAATTTGGGAAATTTGAGAGATTTTTATGATTCGAGTCTTTTTGCAAACTAAATCGACAAAAAAAAAAATGAAATAAAAATATCACACGGAGAAATTATTTTTGTTTAAAATGCTATGGTGTCATGGTAAAGCCGGACCATATTGGCCACTTGACGAAAATTGTAATGAACACATGCAAAAATTACTATGACCATAGTAAAATTGACTACGATTACATCATATATTGCTGTAACGATTGTAAATTTTACCATGGTCATAGTAATTTTTGGATGCGTTCATTACAATTTTCGTCAAGTGGCCAATATGGTCCGGCTTATTGCCTAAAGATGATTATTATATTGTCCCTAAAAGTTTAATTTGACAAGTGATCAAAAATTCCAGCGATTTTTCAGTTTAATAAAAGTGAATTTTCTTATTTCGTAGGTAATAAATTTGTTTTTATCTCAGTTAACGTTAACTCCCTAATTTTTAACGAAATATTGTTATTAATTTTTTCTGTGTCGTAGATCTCAAAAAATTTATACTCACACCCACATTATTTGATCGGAGTTAATTTACTCCGTATTTACACCGGTTAGAAAAGACCATTAAGTAATACCGCGACACCGGCGTGAGTTCATGTTTCTTTACACCGCTTTCTTTAGAGCGTAGATGTATAACAGATCTCATTTAATATTATTTCGATAAAAAGCACTTTCGCGGTAAGATCTTAGGTTATTATTATTTATTGCTATATATAAATTTTAAACGGATAATATTGGATACTAGTAAAAAATGTGTCAACTTGCAGATTTTTTTTTTACTTGAAAAAAAAAAGACGTAATGGTGCATAAGTGGGTTCACTTTATTTTGCTTTAATGGCTTTAGAAGCTCAATTTTTTTCTTATTTATTCAACTCGAATCGATTATATATATCTAAAAAGTGTGGGAAAATTTAAAAGTCAGCTACGACTGATATTATTCTTGGCGCGCAGATCTTAGCCATCATCAGTGAAATTTTTTCAGTTTAATTTTATTGGATTTTCAAAAAAATTTAGTAAGCGAGAGATTTCTCCGATTTGACTTTCAAAATTCGTTTTTCTGGTTTTTTTGTATTGCCTAAGCGGGATGAATTATAAACGGAAAACGCAAAATCTAAGATTTGTAAACACGTCACGAGGTGTCAAACAGTAAAATCTACTGCACTACTAAAGTATTCATGTAAAGCATCGAGTGATTTTTTTTTTAAAATTCAAATATCTGTAGGTTACTTAAACATCAAAATTTCATCGCTCGTTATTTTTTACTTCATTTATTAAGTTTGAAATGGCGAAAAATTTAAAGCCATAGCAAAATTTTTTTACGCTCAGAACATTGGAGATAACGAGGCGTAAAATTTTAATTGCAGTATCACTTTATTTTTCAGATAAGACATTTATGCATAACAGTGTCTTAACTAAAGTTCTTTCGGTAAAAATGAGCAGTCTTTTGAGTTGTAAAATCAATAGTTTAGAATTTTTTTTTGTTTAATTGAATGCAAATAAATGAAAAAAAAAAAAAAAAAAAATTGTGGACCAGACTTCTGAAAATTTGTTTTTTTTTTTTTTAAACACAGCCTTCTTGCATGTTGCTGTTCAATCAAATCTAAAATAACCCGAAAATAACTTTATGAAAAAAAAACTCTATTTTCTTTTACTTTCAGGAAACAAAAAATGAATTAAGATAAAAAGTGTTCCTCCTTCCAAAAGATTTCTTTTTCTCTCAAGTTATGGGGTATTAATTTTTTTCGAAATATAATTTCTTATTTATTTTCCTATAATTTTTCTCGAACACCTCAAACTTGATAAAATTTTGCAAAGAATTATTAATTGAAATCTGAATCTTCAACATTAATTAAGATTTCGAATATAAAAGTGTATTTGCGTGTGAAATGTTTTTTCGATCGATTAATAATTAAAAGGAACTACGGTCGTGAGAAAATCGCAATAACTGGTAAAAGTAATGCCGTGTATTATAACTTTATTTCTAAAAAAAAACTTCAACTCATTTGAGATTAATAGCGTAGTGTAAGAAAAAGTTAATAGTTCTGTAAGTTTTTTTCTGATAAAAACCAAAGGTTAATTTCATTTGGCCATTTTGCAGTAATCACCCTGAAGTGTTATAGCACTCATATACACCCACTTGACCTTCGTGTCTTGTGATATGTCTGTTATTTTTGAAAAATTGAACAGAAATTGAAACATTTTGTAATTTGGAGGAACAAACGATCACGAGGATAATGATAAATTTTCAAGTATGAAAATTGAAGTGTATTCAATATTTTACATGCATTAATAAAATTGATTTACAAGCTTCAATGCGATGTTACTTACAATAAATTAGTTTGATTAATGTGAATTTTTCGAAAGTATATACTCTGGAAATTGAATGGTTATTATTATCACCGGGAATTTTCAATAGTTGCAAGAAAAAAGTTTACAATTATAATGTTCACATTGTCTGGTAATCAGTCTCATGCCGCAACGATATAAATTTTCTATATAAATGGGGGAAATATCACTAAGAAACAGATTAATGGCTCTAACTTGTCAAATAAATATATATAACACAAGTAGCTCTGGACTTTTTCCACTGTTCAATACTAAGTACGCACAGGAAAATTTACAGTCACAATTACAATATATTCCCGGGTAAAAAATAAAACTTGATTTAGACTTGGTTTACAAAGTCGAAATTTAGACCCGTTTTTCACAAGACAAACTCGACTTTTTTTACGGAAATATGAAATACAGTAAGTTTTCGCCTTGGTTTAGACTTAACCGGCTTACTTAGTCACGATTTAAGACGAAAAAGTCGAAATCAAATCGAAATTGACTTGGATTAGACTTATTCGACTTAAATTATAAAGCGAAAAAGTCAAACCTAAGCTTAAACGGGAAAAATACATTTTACACTAAAAAATACTGCTTGCTTTTGACTTGATTGAGCAAATCGGAAGTAAGGCGAATAAACAACTTTTTTTAGACTTGGTTCTGCAAGTCAAAAGTAAGCGAATGACTGTCGTGCTCGAAGTGAAGACGAATAAATTCAAACTAAGATCAAAAAACATGAATAAGTTGAAACTAAGATGAAAAAAGCTCTAAAAGTTGACAAAAATTGAATTTTAGTCGAAAAAGTCATCTTATCGGAAAATCATCGATAACTTCAAAAAAACATAAGGTGAAGCGAGTCTGAATCAAGTTTTATTTTTGACCCGGAAAAACACTATTTTCTCACGCAATAAATCAATGAAAATTATTGTATTATTAATTTCATATTTAACTTAGAGAAGAATTTTCTCGACAGAAGAGAATCAAAATTTGCGTACACTAATTCGGAAAAAGCATCAGCATATCTTAAAGTAAATTTTGGTTTTTTCGATTAAGAAAATCATTTTCAATGAAATCTTCAAATTTTTTCACCAAAAATATAGTAAACTGAAAAATTTCAATGGCACAATTTCTTGTGAGAATAAAAGACAATGTTTCTAGTGGTTATTTTTTCTAACAGTGTAGAAAAATGAAATGAAAACATTCCGTGTAAAACTATATTTATCGTAGAAAATTACATTGAAAATATGCATTAAAATATCTTCAGTTGAATTTTTAATGTAATTATTTTGAATGGCAGTAACTGTCCTCTTTTCCTTTTAAATTAAGTTAAAAGTATCAATAAAAGTACCGAGAACATACATTTAAAGCTCACTAAACAGATTAACATTTAAATCAATACAATATTTATATCCATTAAAAAAAAAAAAAAAAACTATTGAATGAGATAAAACTTTTCGCTTAGTACAATATTAAACATAAAAAGTTATAAATATTTATATTTTTATTCGTAAAGTTTTATTCAAGATATTGGTAAACTTTATTTCATATATCAGCTCACTCTTTTAATTTACGATCCGTAATGACAAGCTGGACTCCGCCTAGCAATTTACAAAATTACACCTGTTTTAAATTACCTCTAATAATTCCGTCGCAAAATTACCTCAAGCTCGGTATTACGGAATATTTATACTTAAATCTTCGAGCGAGTATATTTACATTTACTTGACAAGATAAAAAATGTCATATCTTTCGGGGATCTTTTTTTCTACTTCCATGTATAATATATTTATCATAGAATATCAATCTTTTTCATTATTTGTCTATAGTATATTTTTCATTCGTAGTATACTAATAAAACTGATTTACGATAAAATATTCCATTTCGAATAAACAAAAGGTCATGATGATATAAATATACCACAGCTTGTTTGATGATAATTGATATCTATTCTTACGTCATTGTTTACTAATGAAAGCTTCATCGCACTTGGTCATAAATTATTATTCAATTTCATTGTATCCAGTCAACTAAAAGCTTTTGTAGGCTTTTACACATTTATATACATATGTATATATGTTACTTCGACACTTTATCAGAGTTTGCAGCTTACAGTTGGATAATCCAGCTGATCTGTTTCACAATTGACTAATTAACTGATTAACCAATTAATTATTATGGTTATTAGTTAATAATAGGTCAATATCTTGCATAACAACTCAAAAGATTAATTATAGAATTGTATATATCTATTGACATTAAATTGGCTCAATCAGGTTCTTCTTCTTCCGACCGATAAATTTCATTAGTATAAGTGGATTGATGAACTCAAGGGGTCCTTACTGTTCATCCGGTATGTAAGAGGGTGGGTGGCAAAGTAACGTTCGATATAACGTAACATCCTGTCGGAGAAGATGTTTACCAGGACGATCCATCAATCCTATTTCCTCAATGACTTGATTAAGTACCGATGCGTCTTATTTCTTATACATCAGATTTTCGTTATAAATTTATCATTCGAAAATATAGACTTTTAGAATTTTATTTTTGGGAAGAATTTAGGTTAATTAACCTGAGAGATATTAATATATGATTATACACTGAAATATGTTAATATATGATTATACTGTAAAAAAAAACCGGGGTAAGTCCAGGCGGTGTAGGTGTTAAAATTTTCTGTGTTAAATTTTAACACCGAAAGCGGTGTTAAAATAAGTACATAGCAAAATTGAAATTTACTCCAGATAGTATTCATTAAATTTTTATAATTTTTTATATATAATACATTTTTTTTCTAATTTCTATATGTGGAATTTTTTTTTACACCGATTCAATACCGGTATTTTAACACCGCCAAATTACACCGCCTACACCGGTATTATTTCATTTTAACACCACACGTTGTTAAATTGAGTCCAATTTTTACACCATTTTTTACAGTGTATGAGTATGAAAAAACGAAAAAATGTTCTTGGGATTGAAAACATCTAACGAATCGTGATACACATTCGTAAAGGGGGCGATCTGTAACGCTCTATAGTAATGATCTGGATAGTTATCGTAACGATCCCTTCTAATCCCATTCACGATACGATCGTTGCCACTACTATACCTATTTCTAACCTACCTAACCTCCAAATAGCTAAACATGTATCGTGAAAATCAGGAAATCGCATTGTGCTGATCACCCGAATTTTTTTCCGTGAAGGGAAGACTGAAGTAAAATAAGAGACAGCAGTTTTGAATAAATGAAATTTTCGGTACATGTATAAAATCATTTTTCCATTTGTTTTTGACTACATAAGATACCAAGTAGTAGAGATTTATTCTTTTTTTTACTGCTCTTTGAAGGGAGATTTGAAAAAAAAATGTAAATTTATTTAAAATATGTACTCCACATTAGAGGGTCTGTAATGTTCATAAAAATTCATTTGTCACTTTACATATAGATCTCAAATTTTAAAGGAGATTTATGTAATTTTTCAAAAAAATTTCTTTTTACTCCCAAGTTTAGAAAGAAAATTATCATGTCAAAATTACAAAAACAAAAAATTATGAAATTGAAACAAATATGAAACGAAACATTAATTTGGGATTTTTCATTGTGAAAATAAATAGAACTGTGATTCTATAACCCGTGTAAAAAAAACATCGTTAAAAAAGTGTTGACTATTCCAAACTTTAAAACGTGACACGATGACGAAATTTTTTCCAATGATTTTTATACTTCTGAAAATACGCAGAAAAAAACAATTGACTTAATACTACAAATTAACATTTTTCAGTTCAAAATACGTTCCGAAAAAACTGAACGTTTGAACTATTTCTGAACTCTTGAAATTTGAAAAGTTTAAAAAACGTTCGTCTTTGTGTCATGTTTTGAAGTTTACAATAGTAAACATTTTTTTAACCTATTTTCACTAATTTTTTTTACACGGGAAGTTTTTTTTCGATTTTTTATTCTTTAAGACAACTCATACTTTGATATGAATTTAATAATACAATCCAAGCTAATTATTAAAAAAGAGAAATAAGTAACTTCGAGTTTTGATAATCATTATTTTCTGCATTTTTATAATGATGATACAAAATTTATATAGAAGAGACTCGAGCACGATAGGAAACCTAAGCGACTAATACTTGGGACTTTTTAATTATTTGTATTAAAAAAAAAAAAAACTTGAAATAAATTTAAATAGAGAAAACCGAGAATAAAGTTCTGATTTCACAAACTAAATTTTCTGTATACTTTAACTCGCTTAATCAATGGTAGTCTAATTAGAATAATTATTTTCACTAGTTTCTTCTTTATATTTTTCTAAATTTAAACCAACGCAAAACCACGAGTAAAAAATTCATTTTAATAACTTCAGATAAATAAAACTAGGTTACATCTGATTAAAGGTATAAATAAAATAAACAGAAGAATATGTTTTATTTTCTCAAGTTGTTGTATACAAGATTCCATCTTATTATCTCTTATTCCTCGTTATTGTGAATTACATATAATGGTCCCTATGAGGAATATTTTCTCATGAGTATTATCAACGTGTAATTTAAACTTAGTGGTGCTTACGAACCAAGTAATAATACTTAGCAACAACAGAAAATATATTCACATACATATTTTAATTTTTTCTACACATCTTAAACGCGAAAGCTCGTAATCAGCTCTACGATCACTAAATTTTTTTGGACTATTTACTGGTAGATCCTAATTACGATAATTACCGTATTTTAGGGTAATTTACGGTATTTGAACGCATTACGGTATTTTATGGTATAATACGATACTTTAAGATGAACGTACGACATTTTACGTCAAAAATACGATTTTGTTGCCGTAAATTTACGGCGGGAGAACTATAAATTACCGCAAAGTTGCGGACAAGCCCGCGGTATTTTACCGTAAAGTATTGCGCTGTAAAAATTATAAACATAAAAAAGCATACAATACCGCAAATTACGGTAAATTGCCGAGTTTTACTGTAATTAGCCTAAGATACCGGAAATGACTGTAAATTACCGAAGTTGTTGTAAATTGCCCGTAAGTTATTGTAAATGCGGCAAATTCGCCGTAGAAATGCCGTAGTTTATGTTAAATGTTTGTTTATGGTAAATTTACCTCATACTGCAATATGCGGTAAATTACAGTAATTTTAATCCGCTAAGACTCACGTTAACTTGTTTTTAAACTCAATTAATTATACTAAAATTGTTTCGCTCGTGCGAGAAAGATGTATGTGCCCGTTCTCGTTGAGAACGCGCCATAACCTAAGACTTTTGTCACCATTACAAGCATACCGCAAACCCTCGTTTTGATCCTATGTATCGAAAATATCTATTTATTCAACTTTTCTCTTTATACCTTCACGAAATCTCAGAAAATTTTTTCGACGAACCTTACGGAGTTTGATATGCAAAGGAGCCTATCTAAATAGATCTGTCGATATCAATTTAGATCTAAAATTTAAAAAAATGAGATTCCAGTCGATAGTCAGTTCTTGTTAGATTTAAATTATTTTTTCCCAGGTGGCTAAAAATAACATTATAGAAAAAATTTTTTTTTATAAAAAATATGAAATGAAAATTTACAAAATACCAGAATAAAATAAATTGTAATAAATTCTATGAAAGTTGAAAAAAATTAGCGAGTATTTAAAATTCTTAGCACAGAAAAAAAATTAATAGTTTAACGGCTGTTTTTTTTTTTTTTTTTTTTTTTTTTTCATTGAAGTTAAACTGTTAGTTAACAGGAAGTATGGATTATTAAAAAAATCGTGCGGTTAGTTTATTTAATAAAAAAGAGCGGTTAAATATAAATTTTTTGAATCCTCCAGGGTGCATACATTGCGTTTGCGTTCTGTCAGACACGGGAGGAAGCTTATTGATCGGTCAAACGCAAACCTGGGTCTTATGTATATTATCATTGTTTCTGTACAGGTTCACGAAAGATCATAACAATGTTATTTACATGCCGCTTCTTTATGATAAAATAAATATTAAACACTAGTATTTTTTTTTTGTTTTCTTATTATTATTAATAATTATAGTCTATATTAAAGAGTTTTTGAAATACAAATATGCAGTATACTAATAATTTAATGGATGGAGACCGGGTTTTGTAGTTGTTTGGAAACGAGCATGATGCAATATAATAGGTGAATTCGCACATTACTATATTCAGATGGGAATGCCAAGCCCTCAAACAACAAGTTTGTTTTGGTTTAAAGACAATAGACAGGACTGACTCGAAATGAGTAAGTTTGAAACAATAGTTAACTTGATATACATTCTAGCTATCGTGAAGTGAAATGCTAATTTTAACATTTGTGGGTTATAATTTTCTAAATTATAAGTATATTAGTAGCACTTTGTTGAGCAATATTTTGATTTTTTGAAAAATAATTTTTTCTTTACAAACTTTTAAATTTACATTCCTGTGATTTAAAAAATTAAAATTCTGGCTCAATTAATACAGATACAAAAAAAATTAATAGGAACAATTTTGTAGCTAAGAAAATTCTCTACAAAAAAGGTCTTATTATATTTTTATGTATGCCTCATTGTTTCGATGTAATTTTATTTTAAAGTTAGGAAATTAATTGGAGCATATTATTATCAAAAAAATAAGTACGAATTTATTTTCTTTTTATTTATAACTTGGTAGCTATTAGAGATATGATAATAAGCTTTAAAATCTTTTTTGTAGCAAATGAAATTTCCTACAATTTTTATCTAAAACAATTTTGTCTAAAATCTGTAGCTTAGCTAAAAATTTCCAAAAATAAATAATGTACGATAACTTTTTTCAGTATTTAAACAGAATAACGATTTTTATTTACATTGGCGCGAAACAAAATATACATTAAAGTGAATAAATAAAAAAAATCACCTCGAGGGCGACCATTGACATGATTTTATAATATTCTCTGACTTTTCTCTGAGTACAGAAAAAATTCCGCAACTACAGTAAAAAATTTCTAACCATTTTTGGAGTCTCGTAATTGCGACAAAAAATAGAATTACTTTTAAATGTAATCTTAGATAAAAATAATTAATAGAAAGAAATTTTCCTAGAAAACCTGGAAAATAAGTAAAATACATAAATATTTTCGAATACTCAAACTAAAAAAAAAAAAATCAGCATCTATGATAAATTTTTATTCTATTTTCCCCGACACAAAAATATCCTGAAATTTCTAGGTTTTCCATATCAATTGTCACATCTGTTTCCGAACGACGCTACATTTAATTGTAAAAATACCTCGGGTCAAAAATAAAACTTGATTCAGGCTCGCTTCACCTTATTTTCTTTTGAAATTATTGATTTTCCGACGATTTTCCAATAAGATCTCAACTTTTTTCACTTAAATTCAATTTGTGTCAACTTTTAGAGCTTTTTTCATCTTAGTTCCAACTTATTCGTATTTTTTGATCTTAGTCTGAACTTATCCGTCTTCACTTCGTGCATGACAGTCATTCGGCTACTTTTGACTTGCAGAACCAAGTCTAAAAAAAGTTGTTTATTCGCCTTACTTCCGATTTGCTCAATCAAGTCAAAAGCAAGCAGTATTTTTTAGTGTAAAATTTGTTTTTCCCGTTTAAGCTTAGGTTTGACTTTTTCGCTTTATAATTTAAGTCGAATAAGTCTAATCCAAGTCAATTTCGATTTGATTTCGACTTTTTCGTCTTAAATCGTGACTAAGTAAGCCGGTTAAGTCTAAACCAAGGCGAAAACTTACTGTATTTCATATTTCCGTAAAAAAAGTCGAGTTTGTCTTGTGAAAAACGGGTCTAAATTTCGACTTTGTAAACCAAGTCTAAATCAAGTTTTATTTTTTACCCGGGAATATATTGTAATTGTGACTGTAAATTTTCCTGTGCGTACTTAGTATTGAACAGTGGAAAAAAGTCCAGAGCTACTTGTGTTATATATATTTATTTGACAAGTTAGAGCCATTAATCTGTTTCTTAGTGATATTTCCCCCATTTATATAGAAAATTTAGTATCTTATCAAAGTATCTTACCAGAGTATATACTTTTGAAAATTTAACATCTTATCAAATTATTGTGGTTCCAAAAAATGAAATTTTGAATTCCATGAGTATAGAATTGTTTAAATTAGTAATGTTAATCGTAATGAAATCACAGAAAACAATAAACAGTTCATTTCGATTGTCATACTTTGAACAATGAAGCACGAAATTAGATAGTACTCTTATCAAATAATATAAAATGTATCAGTATTATACTATTGAGACAGTCTAGACGGTACTTGTATTTCATAAGCATTTTATGGTCTCTTCTCGGGATAAAAAAAAAAGTTGACCTTAATTGTAGAGAGAGTTTATTCGATAATACGCTGGAGAATTTCAAATCGTATGTGTTATAGGGGTGTATAGACTGAAGGCTTTGCTTGTGAAGTAGTCAAGAGAGAAAGAGTTAAATATAAAATGTGAAGAAAATGCGTAGAGCTATGCCACCCCATTTCTTCCTTAGTTCACATACTCTACTTGTACAGCTTTCATCATATCATTTTAACCCCGGACTTATTTGCTATCGACCCACGAGACTTGGCTTTATTCCCACATGCCATAAATTTTTTTTTTTTTTTTTTATCCAGAAATGCGCAGTTAATACGCGGTAATAAACTTGACATTAATTTCATCGTTAATTTTATAGTATGTTTTTTTTTTTAATATTTAATTTAATTTAGATATTTTGCTAACAAATTTTCGTAAATCAGCTTTGATCAACAGTTCAGTATTTTAATTAAATTATTTTGATCAATACATAAATTTTGTATTGTTTGAATATTGATTGAACAAAGGTCGTGTTGAATGTGAATTTAAATCGTTTTAAAGCCTAATTATATCAATACAAAATTAATGCACGGTTTAAAAACAATGGGATACTTGTCGTTGTATGAAGGCTTAACCCACATTTTATTAGAGTTGAAAAAAAAAAAAAAAAAAATGGATATGAAAGAATATAATAAAACGAGCAGAAAAATACATCGACTATCGTTTATGCGCGACGTGATATTTCATGTTCTATAAGTAATTTTTTTTTTTTTTTATACTTCTATAAAAAAGGTGACGTTATTTTATGAAATTTATTAGTTTCATATGTGAAAAAAAGTCGATTAAATATGATATTAGTTAGATAATTGGAAAATCAACCTGAAGTGTATTTGATGATGAATCAAAATTGAAATTTTAAAAAAATATTATAAATGGAATCAAGTGAAAAATCTCAATAAAAAAAAAAAAGCGAATTTTTTTTCAAACACTAGTTTGGATATGGAACAGTTCATTTTCAGTTAAATAATTGGGCTGGAAAATTTTTTATTATTTATTTACTAAATGAGTTTTAGCTACGGGATATTTTTTACTTTTTTAAATTTATTTAGTCATGTAGGAAATGAAGCACGACGGGGCATCTCAAATTTTGATGACGAAAATTTAGTTTATTATTTAGTTTGTGTATGCGATGAATTTTTGAGCAAGATGAAGTACTAAAGATAAAGTGGAGCAGCTAAAAAATTTGAAGAAAAAAAAATTCTGTTTTGATTTGAACAAAATAGTGTTTTTATGAAAAATATTGATGAATTCAATAGATGACTCTTTAAATATATGAAATAAAAATATGAACAGTAATTAAAATCAGTAGAAAAAAATCATGAAGTCAAATTTTTATTGGAAGGTAGTCCGACATGATGAAAAAAAATTTGTTCGAAATAGATAAAAAAGAATTGCGTTTGGTGCTCAAAAGCGACAAGAATTAATTATTCCCTTAGAGATCCTGCCTTACCCAATTCGCTCATTCTATTTTAAATAATCTAGTGTTATCAATTTAAAAAAATTTTTCAAGTGGAAGAATCTTATGTCATACTTAATTCACAAAGCACAATATAAAAAAAATATCTCAAGTAATAAGTAATTAAGAAAGGAGTATTTTTAATAATCTTTAAACTCGAACGCAGTTTCATAAAATCGAAAGTATTGAATTTTACAAACGTTATGATTTAAAAAAAAATTAAGACATTTTTTCATGTTATAAAATTTTAACAGACTTTAAATTTAGATAAATAAATAAGGGAGGGAGGGGCAAAGCGGGGTACTTAAGGAAATACCAAGTTTTCGAGGACTCAAATGCACTAAATATTTTTTTTGCAATGATATTCAAAGTAAATAAAAAAAATTTTCAGTTACCGTTAAAAAAAAAAATTTTTCATTTTTGAGGGCAAAATGAGATGCCCTCTAAAAAAGATAAAAAAAAAATTCTGGATTTTAAATGAATTCGATTAAGTTAAACTTTTTTGCAAGTAATTTACATGAAGAAAAATTATATTTTGCATAATTATTGGATACAAAAGAAGAAAAACAAATTTTTCATAGTTTTTATCATAAAAGAAAAGTCATTAATATTTTTCAACTAACAATTAATTTTTGAAAAAGTTTAAAAAAAAAAATTCAAAATAACGCTCAATTATATTTACAGAAGTGATTTTGGAATGTTTAAAAACCATTTAAAATATAAAATTTAGGGAGTACTCCGTTTTGCTTATCCTACCCCCTTTTGTCCCCCTTCCCCTAAATATAAATATTATTCACAGTTGAGCTTAAAGCTTTAAAAATGTTGTAAAAAAAAAATGTTGTGATTCTCAGAACAACTTTTAATAATTACACAATGACATAGCAACTTTCAACAATACACATATTTTTTTTTATTTATACATATTTAATAATCTGCAATTCAGCTTGCGTTGATAGATTTTTTTTCAAAATCATTAGCTATTTTCTAAATCATACTATAAAAAATTCACTATTTTTTTTATTATTTATTCATAATTTATTTACGACCCCATCTTTTCTTATTCATAACAAAAAAAAATCTTGGAAAGCTACCAGCCTACAAAGTTTTAAAAGTAATAAAAAAAAAAAAATATAACAAAAAACGCGGACGAAAACGTTTAAATATTAAATTCATGAATCATTACTTGTAAATTCAAATGAAAAAAATTCCAGAGCATCAAGGAGAATTTATAAAATCGTCTGTATCAGGTAAACAATATTTTATTTTTAAAGCAATATCTGTTAAAGTTTAAAAAATGTATTCCAACACGATGCATCCTGCAACGTAAATAAATATCAACTACTCAGTTCCCCGATTTAAAAAATAAAGTTGATACAAGAGTTATAAAAAATATGATGCTTGAAGTGGATTAACATAAAAAAAAATATTAAAAAAAATAACATAAAAAATATATAAAAAATAAAGAAGAAATAAAAAAACGAGAGTAGACATAGAAAAAAAAAAAACAAAGTATGACATGATTGGCTTACTGAGCAGCGTCTTATTTGCGGTGTTGCAGGATGCACGCGGTTGGATTGCACTCGGCACTGGCCATCAAACGTCAAAGAAAGCGTCGAGATGAGCAACGGCGTGCCCGCGAACGTCGTTACAGCGCGCAATCTGGTGAAAGTGGACTGACCTCACCGAGAGCATCGACAGGGTCATTGGACCGACATCATCGTCATCATCACACGGCCCAACCCCATCATGCCGCTGGTCAAGGGATGTTGGATTCAAAAGTCGTTACCTCAATTGGAATGCTTCACATTGGAGTTGTTTTTTTGGTACTGGGTGGTTTTTTACTAGGAAGTGGTTTGCTGCCTGGTGATTTGGCAAGTTGGAGTTCCAAAGGCTCAGGTGGGTGGTGGAATGAACTTGTTATCACAGGGATTTTTGCAGTTGTAGTTGGAGTATTTCTCATTGTACTGAATCGCGTTATTGCTAAAAAAGAAGAGGATGACCTGGAGGAATATGTACAGAGACAATTGACTAGGTCTAGATCTGGGCATAGACTTGAAAGAGACGTTGAAACTGGCGGTCTTACCACCAGACATGGTAGGAAAGCTAAGCAATTAAAGAAGATGACGTCACTGAGCTCCATCGAACTACAGAGCGAAAAAACAACGAGTTCACCACCAAGAAGCCCACCACCTGCTTATTCACCTCCGCCTGTTTCCAATGGCGACCATCCTGGTCAATCTCCGCTATTCCTTGAGCAGATTACCGAGGAAGAGATCATAAGTGACCGACATGAGACTTCGACTACTAATAGTCTGAGTCCTGGATCACCGAGTGAGACCAGAGAATTACTGCGCAATAATTCTCATCATTCAAAACAAAATGGCACCCATCACTCCCAACATAATCATAATTACCAACATCATCATGATGATCATCATCAACCGATTTATGTTAATCCTGCGCGAACTTAATTTTTTTATTAATCATTGTCTCAATTATCTTATAATAATTATTAATTAATAAATATAACTATTGTATGCAGCAAGGATAATCTATAATTAAATCGATTATTAAAAATCGAGGTACTATCGGTAAGATTAATTTTTTTTATATGATAAACTTCTATAAATTTGTAGTTAAAAAAATATTTAAATATATATATGTCGATTGTATTGTTGAACACCAAATATATTTATATGGGTTTTAGGTTATTTTATTTGCTAATAATAATGTTAATTATTAAATTATTATAATTATTGTTAATCTTTATACTTTGATATATTAGAAAAAAAATTAAAAAAAAAAATAAAATAAAATAAAATAATGAAGAAAAATTAGAAAAAATTTTTCACATTTTGCACGACTAGAGTTTAGTTTTATTAATCGTGCTCATAATTAAAATTTATAGTTCTCTTAATCATTCGAATGGATTAACTGATAATTGTGATGGAGACTCTTTGATTAATGACAAATACTTTTAGTCTCTGTAATTCATATTCAGATAAATAATAATAATAATGAGCGACTATTATTAATTATAATTTATATAAAATATTTATAGCTTTCATTTTTTAAAATTTTTGAAAATAAAATTTAGTAGTGCTAACAAATGGGCTAATAGTCTGTGGCTAATATAAAAAATAGATAAAATTTATTGATAATATTAAATTAAAGTGAATGTTATTGTAAAGAAGGCAATTTAGTAAGTGGTTTAAATCATTTTTAATTTTTATTTTTATTAATTGAAGAATATAAATTTAAATTGCAGATAACAATAATACAAAAGAATTGCACATGAAAGCGCTCATTTAAATTTCCAAGCGGTATTTTATTCAGTGAAGCTAAACCGCTTACTCGACTTTGAATTCTATTTAAAAATATAAGGACCATGTGATTTAATGTTATTTAACGAAATTTGTTTGTTTATTGTGATCTACTTAATTTTTTTTTTTTAATTAAGGAGGTTATTACTTTAAAAATGCGAAATAAGAAATCGTACACGGCGTACACTGTAAAAAGTAGGGAGTGAATTTTGAGTGATTACGGATTTTATTTAAATCCGAATTTACTCCATCGCGAAATTTCGGAGTTCTTAAAAAAAATCACTCCGCATACGAAGTAAATTATGAGTGTGAATGTGGCAGACATCAGACGAATTTAAAATTTAAAATAAATAGAGTAAATAACTAATAAAATAAAATTTTGAAAAATGCGCATTTAAAAAATTTTGAAATTAATAAGTGCATTTTTTATAAATATTTTTTTTTTATTATTTACCCTATTTATTTATAATTTTAAATTTGTCTGATGTCGGCTACATTCACACTCGTAGTAAATTGGGACCCTGATGGATCCGAATTAGGGTAATTTACCGTAAACCCGCACAAAAAAATATGTAAATAATATATATGTCCCATATAGCCAATGCATTGATGCATATATGTCACATATATCTCTTTTCGTATGGGAAATACGGTATTTCTACGTCAAATTTGCCGCATTTTACCGTAATTTTCGGCATTTTTACTGTAAGCTACTAACTTTAGGTAAACTACCGTTCTCTTAATGCAAATTTGCGGTGAACGTAACGTACTTTCGCTGTAAAATATCGCAATTTTTCCGAATACCGTAAATTATGTTAATTACCGTAATTTACCGTAATTCGGATCTGCCAGGAGAGTTTGTCTTTTCAACGGAGTGATTTCGGAATGATCTGGATTTTATTTTAATTCTCATTCACTCCAATTCGGAGTTTTAATGATAAAATAAACTCTATTTTAGAGTAAATTTCACTCCGAGGGGATTAAATAAATAAAGTCAGCCGCTCCGCATTCACTCCAGATTTAATCCCCGTTCACTCTGCAAATTTTTACAGTGTACGATATTTTTAAAAATTTCTTCAAAACTGTCATTAATTTTCTAACATTTTCAATTTAAATTTTCAAATTACAGACAATCTTATTGATGTGTTTTTTTTTACTATGCTGTCATTGTAAAAAAAAAATATCTATTTTATCATATCCATTCAGTGAATAATTTTGATAAAAATTTCAAATAAAAGCTCACATATGAGACAACAAAAAAAAAGACTATTAATTTTAAATACTTGTTATTAATTTCACTCAATACAAGTATTTAACCTCCTTAATATTTTTACTATTTAGTAAAAATTCATCTCAAGTAAATAAAAAGTATAATAGGATAAAAAAGTAATTAATTGTAATATTCACCAAGAAATATAAAAAAAAATAATACAATGACTTTCTCAGCTGTTAAAATTTTTCCGACGAAATAATAACTAAAAAAAAAAATTGCAGAAAGTAGGAGATGTTTTAGGTATGATAAATTTTGGTATTCATCAAGAAAAGGTAAATCAATATCATAAATTTTTGCTTACGCGTATGGACAAAAAATTTCTATATATATATATATAAGAACTCATTCATCATCACTGACATATCGTCAATACAAGTAATATATAAAATAAAAATTTGCTTATATTTTCTGCTAGCTACAGATATATGGATTAATTATCGAAATAGCGAAACATTTAAATACAGACAACGTGATTGACGGACCAAGGTAATAATGTTGCGCAAATTATCACGCCGGCAACATTAAAAATAAAAAAAATAAACTTATAACGAAGCTATCACAAATATCACTTGCAATCGCATTTTTTAAAAATTCTTTACATCAGTATATTAAATATACAATAGGTAATTATGAAATAAGTAAAAATATATACTCATTATTTGTCAAATTAATGTTTACACTGATTTTACATCGATATCGAAAGGATTTAAATTAATATTTGACCGTAACCTCTATTCGAAATTATAGAGTATTTCAAATACTGCTAAGTCTGCTCAGAAATATATATTATTTGTCGTTTATATAATAAAATTTATATTAGAACATAGGATTAAAATTCATATACATATATATATAATATATACTATACATTATTTACAATCTTTATTATATAAATTTAATTAAATAAGTATACAATTATAAATATTTCATTGGATTATTATATTAGATGTATTTATTATAAAGCGTTTTTTTTTAATACATTCCATTTTATAATCCTCCGAGTAATTATTTTGCGCTAGCTCAAGCTTTTGAGAAATTCTCCTAAATAATATGTGTAGACACATATAGGGGATGGACGGGCGAAACGGGATCGCTAAAGGAATAATTTTCTTTTTTTTTAACTTCTAAGAAGTGATTAAACCACATTTCCAGTTGCCGCAAGAAAAAATTTTTTTTCGGGCGAGCAAAACGGACCACCCAAAAAAGTGAAAAAATTTTTTTTTTCTTTTTCGTTTACAGAAAATGAATATAAATGATTAATAAATAAAGACGCGGAAAAAAAAAATTGAAGATGAATAACTTTTTCTAAATTTTAATTTAGTACACTGTAAACATGAATTAGTGAAAATAAGTGAATATTCACTAATTTCAAGTGCAAACCGAATCACTAATTTCAAAAAGTTCGATTGGTACTCAGAATTAGTGAATATTCACTTATTTCACTTTTTCATGTTTAGAGAGTAAAGAAGACACCGTGTGTATTTTTTGTGGCCATATATTAAATTATTTTAAAAATGGAAATACCTGAAAAACAATTTGCAAAATTGAAAAAAAATTTTGCGACACCCGAAATTGTGAAAAAATGATAACTAAGAGACATAACTGACAACTAAGAACGATTTTAAGAAGAAAAATGTTTTTTGCAAAATTTTTAGGGTGGTCCATTTTGCCCGTCTTTATTGAGGAAAAAGGTTCAGGCCCAATGGAGTCTGATTATTTTATGAAAAATTTTCTTTTAACGCTTCAACTTTCGATTGTGTCGCAAATTATATTTCTCACAAGAACTTATACGTAAATTCTCGCACTTGTTACGTTTGGCCCAAAAATGAAAGAAAAATTTTCTAATTTAAAATTTAAAATTTTGCTTATTTTTTTCAAATGTAAGTGAAAAATTCAAATTCAGCATACTTATGAAAAAAAAAAATTGTATTTTTCTTTTAATGATCCGATTTCACCAGACCCTCCTCTATATACATATATATGAATATAAATATATATATGTACAGTATACTGAATACGGATTGAGATTTTTTTTCTTTCGTTTATTCTACTGAACAAAATCCCTGCATATGTTCTCCAAGAATATCAATTTCATTTCTCAGAATAGAAACATCTATGAAGAAATTTTTTATCAAGATTGGATTCTAGAGACTTGATATTGATATACTGAGAAATTAATTTTTCCGACTTAAAACAAAATGCATTATATTGTTTTTGAGAGTTTCTCGAAGAAATTAAATTGCCGTGCTCGGGCGCTACTATTCTGTGATCTAAAAAAAAACTAATAAAAATAAATAAATAATCGATTCACATATAAAAGCAAAGTGAATTCCTTTAAACAATCTTATTCTATAGAATGTTATTATATTACGCACATACTTATTTACATATACGTACTTACATATGTATAAATATGAGCCTGCATTTTAAAATGCATCAAAAATAAATTATATCAGAATAAAAGAGAAAGTTGATGTTATATTGAAATATTGTTTTATAATTATAAATTTTATTAAAAGTGCCTTTTTTATTATTTTATTTTTATGTTAAATATCTTGTATTGATTTTCGAAAATCTGTTCTTGTGTGTATTTGTATTGAAAATATTATAACTTTGTTTTAATTATTTTTAAAATTTTATTAGTTAATTAAATATCGAAATTTAATTAAGCAGCGCATGACCTGAATTTTGGGAACATTCTGGTAATCATATATTTAAGTATTGAAACTGCAATATAATCACTAAAAAAAATATATCTGAGTTGACTAAAAAAAAAATTTATTTAATAGTATCATCATCAATTTTTTTTTTTTTTTTTGCAAGCGACAGTTTCATATTTTAAAAAAAATATTATTATTCAAGATATTGTTACATATGAATTGTATGTAATTTTCAATCATTTACGAATATTGACTGCAGTAAATAAATGAAATAATTTAAATTATAAGACGAAATACAATTAATTGCGTTGTAATTAATTGAACTGTAGTAAATTAATTATTTATAGCAATCAGTAGAATTGTAATAATTAAATTATTGTGTAAATTGGAAAATGGAGAAAAACAAGAGGAAAATATATAACAATTTTTTTTATATAAATCGAAGAGTTTTTTTATATTATATATAGTATAAAAAATTCATGTGTGAGCTGAGAAAATTGGAGGGTATGGAATTCGATGAAAAATCAATAGAGTAATTTTCTGTTGATGAGTTAAAATACACGGAGAGAAATTTATGGTAACCGTTCCTAGTATGTTTAGGAAATATCATCCCATACCGTTATGGTAATGATTACTTGGAATTATGGGATATAAACCCATACTTTCTAGGAAAAGTTCCCATAAGTATGGGATCAATTACTATTATTATGGTAACAGTTCCCATATCGCATGTTAAAGAAGTATGGTAATGATTAACATAATATTATGGTAATCGTTACCATATATATGGTAATGGTTACCATATATATGGTAATGGTTACCATATATATGGTAATGGTTACCATATATATGGTAATGGTTACCATATATATGGTAATGGTTACCATATATATGGTAATGGTTACCATATAGATGGTAATAGTTACTATATGAATGTTAATGGTTATCGTAATGTTATATTAATGGTTACTATAATATTATGGTATGGTTACCATATATTATGGTAACGATTACTATAATATTATAGTAATGATAACTATAATATATATGGGTGCCGTTCCTATAATCAACATTTTCAAAAAACCGGTTACATGCATTATGGAAACCATTCCCATAATATATTGTAATTGTTACCATAAATTTCTCTCCGTATAGCAATCAATTCTCTCTAACAGTGAATTAGTGAAAATTAGTGAATATTCACTATTTAACTTTTAGAAAGTATACTGTAAAACATTTGCGAAGTGAACGCGGAGTGGACAACTTTTTACTTATTCCCTTCGAACTGAAATTCACTCCGAAGGAGAGTTTTGGAAAATATTAATTATAAAAAATTACCAACACAAAAAAATTCACATTCTATCATTTAACATAATTTTAGTTAATACTTTTTGTAATTCTGCATATTGAAAAATTAAATTATTAATTAAAAAAAGATGTTTAATATATCACTTGCAATCAACGTCTAAGTTTGAATGCCTGTTTAGTCAGCAAAAACGAGTTAATTCTAGACCGATGCGATTTACTGGGTTGCGAAATCGTTGGTCTGTTCCTAAGAACTGAAAACGTAAAGTTTCTACCCACTAAATTAGTTTCTAACTTTATTCCAGCTTTGTCGGAATCGCATTTGCGTATTGTTAACTTCATCATAATAATTATATCACTCAAATTAACCATGTTGACAATTGAATTTACACATCTGTTATTGATCTCAAATTGTCTCATTTCGATTGGCAGACATTTAAACTTAACGTTTCAATGAAAATAATTATGACACCTGATAAAATACGACTTCAGACGTCGATTGCTTTTGGCTCAAGTCAACCTCACCCTCGTCTGAACTCGTATTGTTTCATTTGTTACCACACAATATATTGTTACAAACCGAAACAGATGAAGCCCCGCTTTTGCATATTTACGGTAATTCATCTTATTGAGTGATTGATTATTAAATTTATATAATTTAAATTAAAGTCTTTGAAACAGTAGTTTATATTTCGCGGGCGATTGTGTGTAAGACGCGAGTTGTGACGATTGACTACTGAGCCGAAGACGAGATTGCCAACACAACGAGCGCCTTATACGGAATTATACGATATATAGATTAGTTTTTATGAAAAATACTCTAAAAAGACGCCAATGAGTGCCTATAGATGGCAGGTAATAAAGGGCGCTGACAAAAATACTGTCGTTGATGAAAAATTGTGTCGCAAGATGACTCAATGAGTACACGTAAGCTATCGTAGACGCAACTAAAAAATATTTTTCCTACGACTGATGACGTCACTACTGTAAAAAATTTGTGGAGTGAACGCAGATTAAATCTGGAGTGAATGCGGAGCGGATGATTTTTTATTTAATCCTCTCGATGTAAAATTTATTCCAAGGGGAGTTTTTTTTAACACGAAAAACTTCGGATCGGAATGGATGCGAATTGAAAAAAAATCCAGATTACTGCTGAAAAAACAAACTCCCTATTTACTCCATATGCGTAGTGATTTTTTTTTTAAACTCCAGAACTCTGAGTGATTTCGGATTGAAATAAAATCCATATTCACTCCAAATTCACTGCTGATTGTTACAGTGTATTTGAACAGTTAGGTATCTTTATTACACGGAAAAAAGTGATATTGTCATCCCAACGAGAGATTGGCCTTCGGGTGTCGTCGGTTTTTACTCTCACTCTGGATGTTCTATGTACTAAATATTCTCTCACTTTTTAATACGCATGCGCAGTTTATGAATTTTCGGTAGTGGGTGCGATTTTCGAGGTTAATTCTCTTACTGGGACCACAATAGTAGCATTGTACCGTCTGATACAAATTTTGTATCAGCGCTGGCTTCAGATAGAACGATACTAAGCAATATTCTATAAATTTTAGTACAAGTCAATAGAGTAATACATTAATACAGTTATAACCTAAATTTTTTTTTATTTTGTTGCTACATTATGTAAAAAATTAAGACGACCTTAATTTTGTTGTTTATCAAATTTTTCAAAGAAATTCATTTGTTTTTTTTTTCAAATAAAATTGAACAGTGATATGATCGATCTGAAAATAAAAATCTAATATAACATCACCACTGTTTACTTCCGACGGTTGGTTCAATCATGCGTGAAAACATGCATGTATTGTATTACTGTAGTTATAGATTTGTACAGTACTTGATATTTTGATATCAGTAATGATATCATTTTAGCATCACTTTTCATGTACCCGCTGTATCATTTGCTATTTTTGCTTCCGACTATAGGTGCTAAATGGCGCAAATTTTGAGTACGTTTCAATAGGCTCATACTAAAAGTATTCAATAGGCTAAAATGAAAATTCATTTTATTATGTAATATTTCTCTAACTGTTTTTCTCCATAAACGATGTAAAATTTTCATTAAACATTTTTTTTTAATTTTTAGAAAAATGTTCAATGAAAATTTAATAGTTCTATCGAAAGTATAATTATTATCTTGATTAAATTTATATTATACCAAAGTTTCATATATATATTTATAAAGTTTGAAATTAAATTATGAATGGTTTGAATTAAATTATTTCATTAAATTTACTCTATCGTTAAAACTAGTCAGCTCAGTCATGTTTATTTGACAATGTGAGAATAAAGTGATCAACTAAAAGTTTGTCCTTGGATGGATTATAATGATAATTGATAAAAAATAAAAAAAAATCTTGCGTGATATATATGTATGCATAACAATATATAATTTAAGTAATTTAAGGAAACGAGCAGAATTAAGATGACGATCAATCGAAAAGTAAATAATAAGTTATAAGTAATATTATACACAAATGAAAAAAAAAAAAAAAACTGAACATTCATAATTTCATTGGCTAATTAATTTAATTATATTATAATATTAATAAAAAATCTTTATAATTATATTAAATATACTGTAATAGTAATTTATCATTAATCGATTCGAATATAAGCTTTGTTATTGTATTCAACTTTATTCTATCACTTAAATATTTGACGCACGAATTTTCGAGAATAAACTTTATTAACGCTCCTTAAAAATTTTTTTTCATTATTCATTTATTAAATTATTTTTTTATGCCCATTAAATGTTAATGTACCGATAAGGATACTTTTAGAATTTAATATGTAGTACTAGTGTAAAGATGGTAAAATATTGAGGATAGAAATGAAAATACCATATTGTCTAAAATCAATCGATAAAAGATTCTGATCTGACGATTTCACTCTTTTTCTGGGTAAGGGAACATATTACTTTTACTAAAGAATTGATTATCTTCACTTCTACTTGGTATTACAAACAGACAGAAAGCATTAAGTGATTGAATCGCGTGATATCTTTACTAAGCCCAACATTTTATTATTATTTTTATTGATATTGTGGTTATTATTATTATTATTTTATAAATTCTCATAATGTAAAAAAATATTGGAACCCATAAATTTGGATGCGAAGGGTAAAATGTAAAAATAAATTCAAAGGTATTTAATTTATTAAAATGACTAGTAATACCCTTACTCGCTTCACTGGGTGTCAATTTAAATTTTTGAAAAATTTATATCTCTTTTTATTGTCCAGAATCTGATTTACATATCAGAAAAATCTGTAAGATAAAAAAAAGAAGGGCTGAAATGAGATTTTTGTTTGTCAATAAAGTTACGGGGAGAGAAAATTAAAAGTAATGGGCAGGTTTAAATAAATTGCACACTGAAAAACAAAAAACAGGGGTAAGTCCAGGCGGTGTAAGTGTTAAAATTTTCGGTGTGGAAAATATTCAACTTTTTGAATAATTTTACTCACTCGATAACGAAAGTTAAACAGTATTTCGACGTTCTAATTAGCAAATTTTCTAACTTAATATTTTTTAGGAGGTGATTCTGTGCAATTTTCAGATATTAATAGTCAGAAAAAAAATTATTTGAGTAACCTAGACAAAAATATTACACATATACTAGATATGGAAATGATTTTTAGATGAGAAAAAAATTTTTAAATTACTTTTTTTTCACATAAATGGGGGATTTTCTGAAATGGAGTTAGAAAATTTGCTAATTAGAACGTCGATTTTCATTAATTAATTAAATTATTGGCGATTGAAATTGTGGGAGTAAAATTGTGTAATTTTTAAATAAATTACGTATAAAATAAATGATCCTGAAGTTAGCAGCCAATTAACAATTTTTGGATTTTATTTTTAAACAATCTAAATAAAAAAAAAAAAAAAAAAAAAAAAAAAAAAACTAAAAATATGCACATGTAGAAAATTAAAAAAACTACAAGTGCAATTTTATAAAATATGCTTTTTTTTAATTTAAAATTGTATTTAAAAAAATCCTAAAATTATTAGACGTCGGCTAATTTCAGTATCATATAACATAAATAATTATTTAAATAGGTACACAAAAAAATTAAAATTTCCTCCAGATAATATTCATTAAATTTTGATATATAATACATTTTTTTTGCTCATTTCTAGACCTGGAATTTTTTTTTTACACCGATTTAATACCAGTATTTCAACATCGTCAAATTACACCGTCTACAGAGGTGTTATTTCAACACCGCATGGTGTTAAATTAAGTTTTTTTTTAACATCGCTTTTTTTTCAATGTAGGACTTTTTTTTTTAATTATTGGAAATATTTCCATAATCTTGGGAACCTCTAATTATTTGTAGGCATTGAATAAAAATTTTGAAAAATGAACCGTTTTAATTTTCATAAAAAAAAATTGATTAGTATAATTACTCATGAATGAGGCAATACTTATTTTTTATCAATGTTTAATATGATTTCCATATTACGATTTATTTTAAACTGTAAATACTGATATATTTTTTTGATTTACATTTTATAATAAATAATTATCATAATGAAGTATATTTGCAATAGCAAACCATATATTTTATTATATTACAACAGTATCCGATTAATAATGATTTTTCTCTAAAAAAAAAAAAGATTTATATAATTTGCGTGATTTGTGAAACATATGGAAGTCTAGGGATTATTCTGCCCTTTTCAATAAGACACCTACAATCTAAACGCTTTGTCTTTACGATCCAAGTCACGCAATACTCAAAGATCTGCAGTAATAAATTTTTATCATTGGAAAAAAAAAAAAAATCAATAGGAACCTTTTTATTCGAGGGACGGAATCAGGCGAAGTACTCGAGAAACAACGGGGCAGTTTGACAAAATTTGAATTTTTGGGTGTAATTTTATAAATAATTAAACTTATAAGAAGAAAAGGCAAAACGGAAAGTCGGAGAAGCAAAATGACTAGTGTCCAGTAATCAAAGGACCCATTGTGCCTTCTGTAGTCATAATGTATAAAAAAAATTTAATGAGGACCGTAATGTCCAAGGGGACCCGTCTTGCCTCTTTGTCCTACGTGAAAATATCCGAAGATTTTTTTTGCCGAAAATTTAAATATTTACTAAATTTTTTATATGAGTTTTTTTCATTTTTACATGATTTTAGTGCTAACTTTAATTTTTTTACAAAAACCGTTTAATGCAGTTTTGAAAATTTTTCTAAAGAAAAAAAGAATATTTAGAAATAAGTAAATCGATGCCTAGCAAAGTGAGTACGAGTACTACTAGTGCCTTTTTATGTAAAAAAATTTCCGAATTTTTTTATATAACTTAATTTTAGTAATTATCAATATAAAGCTTACATAAATTTCAGAATTTTTTATATTTCAAAATTCAATTGAAATAGAGGTGATGAGGGGGGGGGGGGGGCAACGGGAAATTTAAGGAAATACTTTCGAGGACTTAAATACGTTAAATCTTTTTTTTTTTTTAATGATATTCAAAGTGAATAAAAAAAATTTTTCAGCTGGCGTTAAAAAAAAAAATTTCCATTTTCGCGGGCAAAATGAAGTACCCCCTAAAAAAGATAAAAAAAAATTTTCTGGAAATTAAATAAATTTGATTAAATTAAATTTTCTTATAAGTAATTTACCCCCCCCCCCCCCCTTACACGTTTAAAATTTTCAGTCTTTGTCTTTGAAAAATATCTATCTAAATATGAAAGGGTAAGAACTGGAGTATGGGACAAGACAATTTTTTTTTCTAACATACATCTAAAAAAGAAAAATTTTATGATCTCAAACCCACTCAGTTCAAAAAAATTTTCTGTCACTTACTCCATAGTTTTACTCCCTCTGTGTGTAAACAAAAAGTTATCGTTTCAAATTTTTCAAAGTAACCCTTTTAAATCATGGCGCCCATTTTTCCAACCATACCCTATATCATCAAGATGTTTGTCACCAGAAGCACTTTTTAAAATTTAATGATTTATTAACTTACACAATCGCGAAAGTTAATATTTTTAATCATCCTTGTCTAAAGTAATTATTTCTTTGCTCTAAACTTTGTCTAGATAATTTGGGCGTATAAATTTCAAATATAAATTTTAATACGCTTATTTATATGATAATGGATTATACAAAGTAAATTCACCCGCCACTTGCCACCAATGCGTATAATAAAATAAAGCCTTTTTTTATTATTATTTTCTTTTTTCTTCATCCCAACTTTTCTTTTTTGTATAAGTCTTCATTGATTAACAATTTCAGTCAGTTTATTTAGCGTAAAGATATTTCAAGTATAATCCAGATTCTTTTTCTATAAAACTGTGATAGCGATAATTGAATTTAATGATTTTATATATATTTTAAATTGAGAAAATATGTTAATTTTCTTTCAAGGATACAGAATTTAAATATTTAAATAAATTCTTTGATGTACTGAGTAAATTTATCCCGAGTATAAAAATTAATAAAAAAAAAAAAAAATTTTTCTATCGATACGAGAAATAGAACTTTCGTTCGTAATTAGGTGAATTTAAATTAGTTTAGTTTTAAAAATAAATATTTAATTGCATAAGTGAGTTTTTTAACGACGTCAATGTTTCAGTTATTAACATCTTTGCATTATCATTGATTATTAAATTCAAAGCTTAAATAAATCGAAATCGTTGAAGCTGATGAATGCATACTTGATTAAATTTTTAAAATTACTGTTTACATTTTTATTATTCAGTAGATACATAAAAAAAGTAATTTTAGTTATTGTTGAGTGAGCTTTCAATGACTGGAATGTAAAAGCATTTGATTTTATAAATTGAAAAAGTTTAAGAATAAGTACGTTTTTTTTTTTTTTTTTTTAATTAATAAAAATATAAGAGCACATTTTAATCGTAGACGCTACCGAGATTTTCTAAGTAGTAAAATATGAAGTTTTATATAAAATATTCTTTGCATAAATTGATATAATTGCAAGCTTTCTACTGAGATCAAAAGAACATAATATTCTTCTTCTGGTCCAGAAAACGTTTAAATATTTACAAGTATCTACTAATGGTAGTAAGAGGAAAAATGAATGTAACAGATTTTATTTAAAATAAATATTTAAATTTTCAGTGAATAAAAAAATTAGAGATTTTGAATTTAAAAAAAAAACATGGGAGAGGATGAAGCACTCGAGGTATCTGGGTAAAGAGAGGCAGCTCAAAAGTTTGATAAAATTTTTTTTTTTAAGACTTCTGTATTCATTTCATTATGATGAGTATTCTATTGATTTTTGAATAAAGAAAGTCTGGGGTAATATGGGGCTTCTAGAAAATTTCATGTAACGAAAAAATTTTTTCGATGAGTTACGGAATTTTTTTTTAATAAAATTAAAAACTGATAGTAGATTAGTTACATATAAATGAAATGGAAGCATGTACAGGAGTTAAAATCAGTAAAAAAGATTATCATAAAATTTATGAGCTGTATATATTAGGGTGGCTGAAAAAAATATGCTTCTTGCCCTCACCCTTAAATACATTAGTATATAGAAAAAAAAAAAAAACAAATTATAACAGTTTGGGTTCGAAAAGTATAAAAAACTGCTCAATAATTTTAAAAATCGATTTTTTTTTTTTTTTTCTTACTACAACAAATTTAACTGCATAGAAAATAAATTATCACCCGAAAATTTTACTTATGAAGAGAAATTTTATGAGGTCAATCAAGAATTTTTTAATTTTTCGAATTTTTGATATTCTTCAGCGCTTTTTATAAATTAACATAAATATTTGGAAGTAAAACTTTCAGAAAATCATCTATTTTTTATCGATCAAAAATTATCGGGCAACAAGCAAAAAAAAATTTAGAAAAAAAAAATAATCAATGTTTTTTAACTTCCCGCTAAGAAAATTGAAAATTTTCAAAAAAAAAACGTAAGTTATTGGTTTCAATCCGATTATCGAAAACCGAGTTTTCAACCTAGGAAGGGTTACAGTCCGAAATACCCTGCATTTAATAACCATCACAATAAAAACTAGTCGGAAATAACCTGATACAAAAATGACTATTTACAAAAATAACTTCATACAAAAATAACCAGACACAATAATATCCTTGTAATAAAAACTTATTGCCACCATTTCATATCAATTTTTTTCATTCATTCACTCATATCAGATTTATATCACATCGATGGGATATTAATGTATGCAGATATTGTTAACTAGATATTTTAGTATATAGTTTTTATTTTTATGGTTATTTTTGTATTTAGTAATTTTTGTATCAGGTTATTTTTGTCATTGGATATTTTAGTTTTATGGTATTTTAGCATGGTTATTTTTGTATGGGAAATTTATTTTGTGATATTTTGAGCGGGCACCCCTAGGAAGAAATTCTGATTATTTTCAAGATGTGTCCGAGTGTACGTATGTAAATATTCTGTAATTTTTGAACAAATGAACCAGTTTGTCTTTTTGAAGCGGCTCATTAATTCCAACAATTTGTGAGAAATTAAGCATTATTGGTACTGTATATTCGGAAATATTCCAAACATAAAATTTTTTCAAAATTGTCTTTTTCGAATAACTTATAATGTATTTAATATATTAATTCCAAAATTTGATCAGCTCTAAAATTTTATAAGCCGCGTCGAATATCATCTCAACCATCAAAATTGGTTCATCTGTTCTAAAAAAAAATCGTTGTCGAAAGAATTTAGAAAAAACGTTTTTTCCTAATAATGTCCAAAATTCGGTTTTCAGATTTTTTTTATATTTCTAAAATTCTTAGATAACTTTTTTAATTTTCGAACTCAAACTTGATCATTTTTTTTTATCACAGCAATTTTTTCGAGCTACTCAAGTATATTAAAATTATTTAGTTGACTATTTAAACTAAATTTTGAAGTCGTTCATTATATTCAAAATATCAGACTGTTGTCTCCTTTCTACCGAATAATCACAATAAATTTTAATAACTAATAACTATATTAAATACAATGCAAACACACACTGAATACAATCTTATGTCCCATAAAGATTAAACTCGTAAGTCTCGGTATTATAATTTAAATTTATCTTTTATCTTACATTTAATCTAAAACAACCAATAGCTCGTTTAACATAAGGAATTACTTTGAAAACAAAATATTTTATACCGTTTACTTAATGTATGAATTTTACTAATAAGTCTTTTGTTATTATTAATAACTTCGTACAATTATAATACTATTTTAGGAATCTGAAATAATTAAAAGTCAACAATAGAAAGTATCGCAGATATTCGCTTACTTTGTTTTTATTTTTAATCACGAATGAGAATAATAATAATTACCAAGTTGTTTTTAAAATAAAACGTTTTTAATAAGGCTGCATTATAATTCATAGAAAGGAAATTGTAGAATTTCTCGTCGGTGATAATAATAAAGATAAAAACATTTGTTCGTTTTATTTTACGAGCATAATTATAATCTAAATTAATTAGACACTTTACTACTATGATATAACAATTATAGTTTAAGTAGTATTAGTTTATATCATTTAGGTATTTTTGTTGCTTAAGTAAAATAAATGTATAGAAAAAAAATGCTATAACTTTTTTTTCAATTTGACTTTCTTGAAATATTGAAATTTTCAAGTTAGAAAACGGGGACACTTTAAAAAGATGGATCGTTTGTTTGTCACTTATATTTCAAACCATAAGCCAAAGTTTCAATTGACTAAGAAAAAAATTTTCGGAAGAAATCGGATGCCATTAAAAAATTTTTTCAACGAAATTGCTCAAGCAAAATGAATTACGTATAGATATAAAGTGGAAACGTGATTTGAATATTATTGAGGCATGAAAGTGTTGGAAAAAACCTTTTGAAAACATCGAATTATTAATAATAAAAGGTAAAAGTGATAGATGACAGTTTAATATCACTTTGAAAAAAAAAATAAAAAAAAAACTTTTAGTCATCATTTAACATGGATTATATTTCAATTTTTAAATCTTATAGTAGTACAAAGTTCAGATTTTCGTGAAATAATTTTATTATCTTACCAGTCATATCGCATCACTAATTCTGAAAGGACATATTTTTATACGCCCGTTTGACTTTAGGGAGCTTCCTAAGGTCAAAAGGGCTAGTAATTTTTTTTTTTTTTTCATTACTTATCATTTTGGAAACTTATTTTAAAGCTAAAAATTGAAAAAAAAAAATTATAAGCCGCTTTGGCTTTAAGAAGCTCCTCAAAGTCAAAAGTGCGTATAAAAATATGTCCATTTGGAATTAGTCACGTGATATGGTTCCAGGATTTAATTTCTAGCAATAAAAAGTTAAATACAAAATATAATAATAAGAATTAAATTCAAATTTTCAAACATGCGCAATCTGAAAATTTAAAAACTTGTTTGAGTAACATAAAAAGTATTTAAATTTATAGGAAAAATTAATGACAATCATTTGCCGGATAAAGAGCACGGTGAGCTGGCCTGTTTTCCATAATAGAAACGGTATTAATATCAAGAATATGTCCAATAATCCCCGACTCTGGCCAAACTACATCTAAGAATGGATCATCTTTTCCAAGTGGTGTAGGATCCCTAATAAAAATATATAATGTATAACTCAATAAATATGTTCAATTATATGACAAAGTATGAAACAATGCGATTTCAGACGAGAGTGATAGCATCTTAAAATCTCAAATCATGATTTTTTTCGGCCTTATCTTGTAGGCAAGATTTAAATGTCAGAGGTCAATTGAAACGAAACAATTTCCCATCAAAAAAAATATATATCCAAGATAAATTGTATGTAGAAGACATATATAAAAATATACGTCTCATGTGTACAATTTCGCCCGGATATATGTCTTTTTCGTATGGATTAAATAAAACCAATACACAGCTCATAGAAGATTCAATAATCAGTTAATTACAAAAATCTATAATTATTTCTGATGAGGTTTACAATAAATAAATGCGACTTTAACAAGACTGAAATTAAGTCAAAAACTATTGCCGCGGCTGCAAACAAAACAGTTTCATTCATGACGTAGTACTGTCAGTTTTAAAATTACTGTTCAGAATTTAATAAAATACTTGACATATTAATCGACGGAAAGTCAAGATATACGAGAAAGAAAAATCGTGATTGGAAGATCTAATAGATTGAGATGCGCGTATCGTGAAGGGAGCGATCTGTTAAACGCGATCCGTTCTATATCTAGTCCCATTCATGATCCGAATTGCTGTCAGCACTATACTTATCGCAACTCACACTAACCTCCAAATAGCTAAACGAGTATCGTGATAGTCAGATACTGTATCGTGCAGGTCACGATATTTTTTTCTACCTATAGAAAATGATAAGAAAAGGATCCAATGAAAATTTTTGAGAACGGCAGAGAAGCAGTAAAATTTGAATTTCCATCTATTTAACATTGAACTTCATGATGAATCATAGACTCAATTTATTAGTTATCTGTAGTTCTTAAAAAATTGAATGGTCGTTTTCTTCGAAATATTTACTAATATACTGAATTTTATTAGATTTTGAACAGTAATTTCAAAACCGAGAGTACTACTTTTGAGAAGATATTAATAGTTTTGAACCCGTTGGTTTGAAATTAGCTTTTTTCGACTGACTCGACGAATGGATAAACTCGAAGTTTCAATGCAGGTGTATGATATAAAAGTGTTTTTACTTTAGTTCTTACAAATACTTAGCAAAGTTAGTCCACATTGTCACCATTTTCAAGCGATGTTGCCCAATATCACTTAAATAGTCAGTAGTTTGATTTTTACCACTAAACCAAAAGATGTGAGCATTATCATCAGCGTGTCCAGTCCCTTCCAAATTATTGCTTCCTTCAACTTTATGTAAAGATTGCTCATAGTCAAATGAATTACGATAATAATATACTGGAGCTGATCCAAAAGTAGTTAATAGTCTTCGAGTTCTATCTATACCCGCAATAAAGGATAACTCGCTCAAAATGTTTACTAATCCACTAGTAATGGTCTTGCCCAAAAGCTTAAGAATATATGCCACCACTGTAAAATAATGAAAATTTTTACTTATTGTAGGGTAATAGCACCAGTTTTTGACACAACACCATTTTTGGAAACTTTGTACTTTATTTTGGTGTGCACAGAAAAAATATTATTGTGATTGGAAGCATCTAAAGTGTCGTGATGCGGGTGTCGCTAAAAGCAGGTAGAAGTATAAAAAATCGGGAGTTTTATCCCATTTAACAAATAAAAAAAAACATAATTTTGAAAAATTCGTTTGTTTTAAAATAACTTAGAAACATTTTTTTGAAGATTTGAAACTACGTCATATTGATCGAAGAGCTGATCGAAAAAATTGTCTTATTTATGAGTTACTTGTCAATTTATAGATCACAAATAAAATAACAAATTTCGAGTATCTCTGGTCGTTTTTTAATTACCTTTAGAATATGATAGAGATATAAATTCGTCTTTCGTAAACCCTAAAATATGAGGATGTTGATTAAACTTCCTTGAATAGTATATTTTTAAAGGACACTCTGTTAAAAAATTATTTTCAGGGTCTATCCAGGTCTCTACTGTTGGTTGAAACGGAATTGTCAAATTTCCTATTATAATTAACTAGAAATACATAAATATAAATTTGTTTTAAAAATTTAAGTTTTTGATTTGATGTAGAAGAGACCAGCCTACGACAAGATATTCGAAAGGTAAAAAATAATAACAATTTTTGACAAGAATCAATAACTCGCTTAGATATCCTGTCGTACTCTGATTTCACTAAATGTTTAACTTACTAAATTAACTGTGAGAAGATTTGATTGGTGGGCAATTTCGTAAGCATCTGCTTGATATAATTTTTCAAGTAGATCGTTTCTATCTCGAGTCTCATATCCAAGAAATTTTCCTAATCTAAAAGCTCGATATTCAGCTTCTTGAGGAGTTGTGAATCCCCAAAAATTGAGTGGAGATCCACTCATTGCTATAGACGCTCTAAATAAACCTGTGACAATATTTAAATTATTTCATGAAAATTCGAGATCCAAAAAAAAGTTTAATTATTAATATCTGTTTCTAATTAACGGCTGTTTCTATTAAATATAAATTTATTTAAGTATTAAAACTCCAGACCGGAGTGAATGCGGATTGAAGTAAAATCTGTATTCACTCCGGATTCACTTCCGGTTTTTTATAGTGTACTATTCATTTATATTTGATTACCTCGAGAAGCATTTGAAAGTACATGGAGCTCAACAAATGCGCCGCCAGCACTGTCTCCAAAAATAGTAACTTTGTCTGGATCACCACCAAAATTAATAATGTTTTCTTGGACCCATTTTAGTGCTAAAACTTGATCTTTCAACCCAGCATTTCCCATTGCATCTTTATGGTTTAGTGATAGAAAACCGAAAGCACCCAAACGGTAATTCATTGCTACTATAACGACATCTTTTTCAATTAAGAAATCAGGACCAGTGGTATTACTATTAATTGATCCGAACATAAAAGCTCCATAATGTATCCAAACCATAACTGGACGTAAATCTAGATCCCTAGAATAAACCTAAAATAGATAATATTTACTTCAATATTTTATGTTATAGATTTATTCATTTAATAATAATAATAATAATAATAACCCTTGGAGTGTGGACATTTAAATAAAGACAATCTTCACTACCAAATATTTTAAAGTCACCATCGTGTGCCCATTGTGTACAAGAATTTGGATCTGCTATGGTATCAAGGATTTCATTCCAAGGATCCATTTCTTCTGGAGGCTTTAAAAAATTTATAAGATCGAAAAATCAAATTTTAGGAAATTTCGTATTTTTTTAAAGAAAAAAAAGTTACCCACAAAAATTTAAAAAATATTTTTTTTACCTGGTATAGATATAATCTACACTTATAACATAAAAACACAATTTATATAATAAAACACTGCTTTTGGTGAAAAAGATCCGATTTTGCGAAATTCGCTTGAGAAAATCGAAATTTTAAATGGAAAATTTAATAGTCGAAATTTATTTTCCAAATTGATAACAACTGCGTCTTTTTTAAAATAACATCGATAATAGCAATGTTCGAGCTATTTGGTATTCTTTTTTTAATTGACGCGTCATTATAGTATTTTATCGTCATTTAAGTTTTTTAAAACAAAGGAATCAAAAAAATGCCACTAATTGTTTTCGAAATAAATTTGTAACAATACTGTAGATTTTAGAAAAATTGTTTTCATACAAAAACTTTTCAGAATTTAATTTTCTACAAAAAAGGTTTCATTGCTTTTTAACGTATTTCTGAAAACTTGAAAGTTATAGAGAAAATAAACGCAGAGTTAATTTATTAGATAATAATATGTGTAAATTTATTTTCTCATTTTAAATTGCAACTACACCGAAATAATTAGATGTACGTAAAAATGTTATAAAAACTTTTTTGTAGAGAATTTGATAAGCTACTGATTAATTCCTATACATTTTCGTCATATCTGTATTAGTTGTCTAGGAATTTTGATTTTTTTACCATAATTTCGATATCAAATCTGAGTTTGTAATAAAAAAAATGTCTATATATTTTTTAAAAAAATTAAATTAACACCTAGCAAAGTGGACAAGCGTACTAACCAAGTAATTTCTGATTAAGCTTTAAATTTACGAATAAAAAAATTATTAACAACTTCCTTAAGCAAAATGGATATTTTGGGAAGCTTATATTTTAGATATTCAAATTCTTCCTTAAAATGTTTAAACGCGCTGTAATTTCTGTTTTAGAACCTCGTGCAATTTTTATGAAAAATTTTAAAAAACCCATTGTACCCCAGTTAAAAACTGATTCACAAAAAATTTTATAGGGGAAAATTTTCCTTTTTCATATAAAATAAAAAAATAAATAGTTAATTAACCAAAATTCATTAATTTTACTTTGAATCTACGGCGTCCCAGCGGTGGCTTTGCATATGGTATTCCTTTGAAAGAAGCATACTCCATTTTCCATCCGACTGTTTTCAATATTTCACCACGAACGAGTCCTTTGTTCGTAGGAACAATTCGTACTTTTTTACATTCAATAGGGAATAGAAAAAAATTCATAACAATAGTTAATACTAAAAAATGTACCAGCGACATAGTAAGAACTTATTTTCTTTTCTACACTTGTTAATCTGATAAAGGAAGTTTTTTGTTTGTAGTTCACTATTGATGACCTATTAAAACTAAAGCAACTGAAAAACAACTAAATATTAATGATATAGAAATAATTACTTGTTCTTATCTATTGAAAGAATTTTTTAATTACTCCTTTGTTGCTGAGTAATTAATCGAATAGTACATCATTTTTTTGATCGTGAGCTGTGATAATGACCTAAAAAGAATTTTATTTCGACAGGCCTCATTATTTCTTTAATCAAATAAAATTTAATAATTAAGCTATTAATGACTTCATTGTTTAAAAATCAATTCAATTCTAAATTAGACTATTAATAGTCCCTTGTCTATATATTTTATTAACAATTGATTTTAGAACTGATACACAAAAAAAATTAATTTTTAGGCGCAAGAAATTTTTACTCGCCCCAAAAAAATTTTTACTTGAACCAAGAAATTTTATGTATAATGAATCGAAAACAAAAAAATTCCTGGAGTAAGAAATTTTGTCTAGTCCTAAGAAAATTTTTGTTTTAATTCATAACGCAAAAAATTTCTTGGGTCAAGAAATGATTTTTTTCTGTGTAGTTAAATATCTGTTTAATGACTTTTCATATTTCTTGAAACCAATATTTGAAAATTTTGAATCCAATAAATTGTTACTTTTATCAAAAATCTAAAGTTGCAGAATACTGATATTTTACTAATAGTATATTGCACACGAAGGGAAAAAAGTAGGGCATTCCAACTCGTGTGTGTAATTGCCCACCTAGATCAGCATGTCCTATTTTCCTCTGTAGTGTGGTTATACTATTTTTCATAAGATCTGCACTTAAAAGTTTAAATTTTTGCCTCTGTTTGCGGGAAGGAAGGCACATGCGCTATCTATCATTTTTCACCAAACCTGCACTGAAAGTTTAATATCCTGTCCTGTTTAGAGGGAAGAAAGTCGTTCTTTCGTAAGAAAAAAAATGATAACCTAGCGCATGCGCTGCTTTTCCTACAAACAGAGGCAAAAATTTGAATTTTCAGGTACAGATCTGGTCAAAAAATAGTATACACACCACGGCGAAATATAATATGTCCCAATATCGCCTTCGACTCAAGTCGACAATTTCACATACTTGTTGGAATGTCCTATTTTCCTCCCTTGGTGTGTAATATACTATATTTTTTTATAGAAGTACGACTTTTTTCCCTCTAAACAGAACAGGACTTTAAACTTTCGGTGCGGGTATGGTCAAAATTTTTTTGAATTACAAAAAAATAAATTTCTACGAATTCATTTGAAAAATTTATATTTAAAAGTGAAGGGGTCAATTCCAAGAAAAGTAATTCATTCTGCAACATGTTCCTTACATTTTAGCTGTAAGATGTCATTTTTTAAAATTCCCCTGTTTAGCAAACCAAATAAAATTCAATAGATTCTCATAAATTCCCATAGAGATTTTATAAGAATGAATGAGTTCTATGAGAAATGCTATAGTTAAGTATACGACCTTATACATACAGCTATAAGAATCTACACAGTAAAAAAGGATTCGTCAAAATTGCCACTTGCCGTGTGTAAAACGATCGATTGACACTCTTTTATGTTACTTTAACATACGTCGTTTGTGTAGAAAAAGTTACACTCACGTATGTTAAAAGTAACGCACACATGAGTGTCAAAATTCTTGAATTTGAGGTTATATAACCTTCAACTTCGAGAATTTGGACACTCATATGTGCGTTACTTTTAACATACACGAGTGTAACTTTTTCTACACAAACGACGTATGTTAAAATAACATAAAAAAGTGTCAATCGTTTTACACACGGCAAGTGTCAATTTTGACGAATATTTTTTTACTGTGTATCGAATTTTTTAAACAGGCACTATACCAGCAATCATAAGTATGAAAATGAAGTTTAATTATTTTAGAATCAATAAAAAAAAATTTCGTTTCCATTAGATCTGTAAATAAATATTTTAGAGGAAACGTTTTTAAGGGGACTGACATCTAAGTAAATTACCCTAAGTAATATAAATATAATTCTTTAAATATGAATTAATACTGTTATCATTATCATCATTGTTAATTACTATTATTTAATAATAATAATTACCTTTTGGGAACTAGAGTAGAATAATGAAGATATTCATCTATAGATATATAATTAAACATAATTAATATAATTAGGTAAAGATAAAAAGTATGTGATATATATATCATGGTTGGAAAAATTAAAGCAAAGCCTACTCTTTGAAAATCCTTTTACTAGTAATTCTACAAAAGCTAGTGTACTGAATACAAGTATCATAGAATCTATGGGATAGAAAGCTCGTAGCCTGAGGGACTGGGCTATACACGGGTCTGGAACCAAGCTAGAGTGGGTGAGTGGGAGTAGGATTATAGTGACGTATCGACCGCGCGGGGTCATTCGAGGTCACTAAAGTTCACAGCGTTGTGTCGTTCACGAACCAGTAGAAACGGCATTGCATCATGTACAATAAGCAGAAAGCAATGATCAGAATCCAATGACAGCTATTGATGATAACACAACAGAAAAGTTTTATAAAAATAAAAGATATGAAAAAATATAACAAAATATGCGAAAGAAAAACATTTTTCAGGTGGTTGATATTGTTGGTTATATTTTTTTATTAAATTTCAGAATGATTGGAGCAATGCCAGCAGTGGCTGTGCGCCATGAGCGTAGGAGACAAGAGAAAAGGTTAAAACGACCGAGCCAGCTATATCTCGGTGGGCAATGGATGCCACCTCTTCAAGGTTCTCCACCAACTCCTAGTCCACATGGGCAAAATAGCCATCTTGACCCTCTTCCTGAACTTTATCTTTGTGGCAAGGTATTCTATCTCGACATAGCACTGCGATCGTTTACAAAAAAAAATAACGTATAAGTACACTGTAAAAAAACCGGGATAAGTCCAAGTGGTGTAGGTGTTAAATTTCAGCACCGAAAGCGGTGTTAAAATAACACCGCCGCCGGTGTAAATATTCTTTACCGGTTTTAAAAAAAATTTCCCGGTAAAAATATTTAACTTTGTGAATATTTTTATTTACTCCATCACGAAAGTTAATCAGTATTTTTATTAATTAATTAAATTATCGGTGATTGAAATGGTGGCCGTAAAATTGTATAATTTTTAAATAAATTACCTATAACATAAATAATTAATTGAATTAGTACATAGCAAAATTGAAATTTTCTCCAGATATCAAATTTTTACATCTTTTTATATCTAATGCATTTTTTTCTAATTTCTATACGTAGAATTTTTTTTAACACCGGCATTTTAACACCACCTAAATTGAGTCCATTTTGAACACCGCTCTTTTTACAGTGTACTTTATTATCATAATATCCGAAGAATAAAATCAAATAAAATTTTTTATAAATGTGGGTGATGCGATTGAAAATATCTGAAGATTTTAAGTAGGCAAATTTTTAATTGAAATTGATGGAAGATATTAACTCTCTTTCTTTGATTGTCGATATTTAGTTTAATTTGAATTTTATTAAATAATATTGAGAATAATAAAATAATATTTCGATAAAATAAGAGGCATTCGATGAAAAATGCAGCTAAATATTACTGAAGATCTTAGAAAGCCGGAATTTATCAAGAAATTTTTTTCTAGGGGTTTTAAATTACTAGGCCAAATATTATCTGTGATAATAATTAAAAAATAGTATGCGCTTTCAGAGACTAAGAATTAATTAGAGGCCAGGTCAAATGAAACTCAATATTTTTGCTGGGTATCTGGGGTAAAATGGAACACTAATTTTAAAAAAAAAATTTTTTTTCCCGTCTGAAAAATGAAATCTTATTCTGTCTCGATTTTCTTTAGACATAAATTTCATTGGTTTTTTACAAGGAAAGTTCATAATTTACATAAAACTCATAAAAAGTTAATTATGTAAACTATGAACTTGCAGGATATAATATCAATAGTAAGTTTAATTCTGATATATTTTAAATAAATGCTTATATTTTCTCATGGATTTGGTTTATTACTTCAAATTTAGGATTAATTGATAGTAAATTTGGTTTATATCCGTCTAAATTATCCGCAATTTATACTAATATCATAATGAAATAATTATACGAAAAATATGAATTTATAAAATATAAAATTTACTGTAAATTATCGGGATAAATTCGTGATAAAAGTCATATTTGTATAAAAATATTAATTTCATTCTCTTAACAAAGGAATACTATCAAAATATTGAAGCGCAATTAGACAGTAGTGCATCAATGTGCAGTCTGTAGTTTGTTTTTAGAGACTTTGTTTTCGAAAAGATATCCGCGACAAAATATCCACAAAAAAATATCCGCAGACAAAATAACCACACGACATAATATTCGCGGACAAAAAATCTGTAGACAAAATATCCGTAAAAAAATTCAATTGATTAAATATTTATCGATAAACATTCAATAGATCAAATATATGTCGATAAAATGATTTTCCCTTAGTTAAAACTTTTTTTTTTATAAATGTTTTGAAAAATATGATTTTAATAACTTTCTTTTACTGTTATTTTAACTATGAAAAGTTTTATGTGATGAATTCATCCCTTTGTTACTTCAATTTTCAGGATATTCTGTCCGTAGATATTTTGTTGCACACACAAAAAATTAGTGAAAAAAGAGCGCTATGTTTCACACCTATTTATGTATGTATCAATCATATGTATGTTCGCATGAAGTATTTAATTAATTAAAGATAAACCCCAGTAATTCCCACATTTACTTTGTTCGGTAAATAATTTAAAAAATATTTATGTCATTTAATATTTTTCTCGTCCAACTTTCATTAATAAAATCTAAATTTATTTAATAGTAATTATAATAATGAAATTAAAAACTAATAACTTTTTAATTATGACTCCATTAATTGTAATTAAAAATAATTTCAGTCAATTAAATTGTAGAATCATTTAAGAATAAATTGAATGTCAAAAAAAAATTCAAAAGTTGTCAACAATTTAAAAATAATAAATAACAAATTTAAACCCCAGATATCGGGATTACACGCAGTGGTAATTTGCTTACTGTTGGGCGCAATAGTATTGGTAGTTGGTCTAGTTCAACTTGCACCCGGAGCAACGACCACAGACCACAGACTTGTACTACTGGTAGCCGGTGCAACCATACTCCTATTTGGTAAGAAACTCAACATGTAAATTTATATAAATTTGATATTAATAATAACCTATTAATTATTATCTAATATAGGAATAATTCTTGCTGGGGTAAGGTGTTATGTTTTACACTGCATGCCATTGCCAGCGGAGTCACCGGTAGCAACACCGTTACCACCGCCTAGTGCAACAGATCAATCGTCTGTTGCAAAAGGTACTCTCGATTTACTCGTAGGACACGAAAATCCACCGGAAACGGAACAAATGATTCACCATCATCATCATCATCCTCATCATCAACAACGTCATCATGCTAATAATAAAGAAAAACGTACTTCCCAAAGTTCAGAACCTGAAAAAGCCTAAGTTACGTAATTAATTTATCCGATTTAAATAATTATTTATTATTAATTATTATTATTGTTGTTGTTGTTATTATTATTTATTTTTTTTTATAAAAAGTAATTCCTAAAAACTGCGATGACGGGTAAAATATTAACATAAAAATTGTACTACAACTTTATAAATATACCGCCAAAGCTTGTACTTGAGCTCTTATGATATTTAAATTCTACAATTTAAAACTAATGAAATTTTTTCGAGTGTTCAAAATATATAAAAAAATAGAAACGAAAATAATAACGAATAACAAGATATTTAAAGGGAAGGAAATGAAAAAAAAAAAAAAAAAAAAAATAGCAGACTGGCTAAGTTTAAATAATAAAAAACGACATTGCGTCGTTTCTTTTAACTTTTATAACTTTCTATACACCTATAATTATAAATATATATAAATATAAATATATAAACATTAAATATGTTATATATATATTTATGTATTCTCTGCAGAGTGTGGTATTATTTAATCTGCACGTATATTGTGTATATTTGTGTGTATTCTAAATATATAAATATATATATATATATATATATATAAATATACATATATTGATGAGAGTTCAAATATAATAATATTAAACTATATAAATAAATCATAGTCGTGATAAAAAATTATGTGCGCGTAATTCAGAAAAATAAAAATTTAAATTTTAAAAAATCCTAAATCAAAGTTTTTTTTATACTCATTTTTTTTGTTATTCGACTCGATGTTCGATTAACGAGACAGTAAATCGACAATTTTTTAACACTTTTACGATGTATAAATATAAAATAAACTAACGCAATTGAAATAAAATAAATTTTTAAATATCAGTTTTCAATAAATATATTTTTTAAATTTATTTATTTCAGTTAAACTCGGAAGTTTATTTATATATTTTTATTATTATCAAGTCCTTTTATCTAAGGAAGTCCACTCGTACGTGAATCAATTGGTGTGACATAAAGAAATAAGAGTACTAAAAATCACTTCTTTCATTATATTTTCTGTTAGAAAATATAACATTTTTTTGGAACGAAATAATTAGTTCCCGGGAAAAAATACCCACATATGACTATATATGTTTATATTGCTTTATACAAATATATATACTTAAATATTCTCGTGTAAAAAACATTCGTACCAAAAAGATTCCAAAAATTTCTACATGTAGAACTTCTAACTTTGAGACAGATTCGAATTTCCCACTGAATTTTTTTTCAAATATTTAAGATTTCAACAATCAAAACTATAGCTGATTTAAAACTTTATATAAAAGAATTTTTATTACGTTTTTCTCTCATGCAGAAAAAGTTCAAAAGTCTGTAATTTGAAATCTCTAGTGTAAGAGAAAATCATAGTAAATATACGTTTTCAAAATTATGTTAGAAAGACGGTCTTATTTGGCACAAAATTCCTCGATATAAAATTCGGAATCAACTCTATTTTTTACTATAAAAATTTCACAGTTCAAAAAGACTTAAATTTGAAATTATAATATGTCTCAAATTTAAAAGTTTTGCATGTTAAACTTTTTTGAAATTTTTTGGAAAGAATTTTTTTTCTACATGCACTGATCAGATAAATGGAAAAAAATGTAGTTGAGGTTACTACAAGTTTGGTTAGATTAAAGAAATGCCAATTCCAACTTGAAATAACCTCAACCACACGTGTAGTAACGCCACCTACAGTCATCAATGATTACTACAATATTTAGTTGACAGTACTATTTATGTAGTATCATTTACTACATACTGCAGTATCCCTACTACAATTTTTTACCACAGTTAAGTCTGCAAAAAAATGGGCTTTTTTCCTATTACTTGGCTATGGTAAAGTCCATGATTTTGCACTACCACGCATGCGCAGTAATAATGTAATTGTAGAGAAATGGTGAGGGAAAAGTCCATTCTTTTGCAGAATTAACTTTATAATATTGTGGTTGGGCAAACTATAATTTTTATCCCTATATGGTTATGTATGATCACATATAATAAGACAAGCATATACGATCATTCATAATTTAAAATATGATCATATGTGATCATACATGGTATCAATCATAATTTTATATATTAGTCAGCTGTACTTTTAAATTTATCGAATTAACCTTAGCGGATCCGAATTACCGTATTAACCGCAAAATACCGTAATTTACTACAAATTCGCCGCATTTTACGGCAAAATAGGGTAATTTACGGTGTTCAGAAGAATTAACAGAAAGTATGGCATTTTACAGTCAAATACCGCAGCATTGCCGCCATTTTACCACAAATTATTATATTTTGCCGTGAAATACCGTACTGTACGGTAAAATACCGTATTTTACGGTAATTTAATTCCGCTAGGGAATGTTATGTTCCATAAATATTTATACTCATTTTTTCTAACCTCTTCTAATCGCGAATTCTTCATTTGATCCAAAAGATCCCGGTATCCTGATTTTTGATAATTATAAAATTTATTCAAAAAAAAAAAAAGAACTAATTAAAAAAAAACAGAGGAACGTTTATCAAAATTTTGTAACCTCATACTAACTACATTAAAAACTTTTTTTTTTCACTCAATCTACAACTTTTCTTCCAACACGCACAGCGGGCTTCCTTATATTCAATAGCCAGTTAAATAAAAAAATAAAATGAATATAAATAAAATATTTAACGATGAAATTCAAGTAGTACATCGATTATAAAACATAAATATGAATTTAATCTATATTAGTATTATATTAAAATATATGTATATTTTAATCATTAAATTTACGTATTTAAAAAAAATATTTTTAAAAAATCTTCCATATATTTCTTCACCTTTGAAATACGTTCGACTACTATTTGGGTCCACTTTAACTTACATAATAAAAATAAAATATAAAAAAAAAAAAATGTTATATCGATGTTAGAATTTATTGCAGTGAAAATTTATTAATTAAATTTTATTTTAAATACTGAGAAAAAGAAATTCCGAATCCACCATTTGTTATATTTATTGAGAAAAAAATATATCATTTGAATTAAATTTAAAATAAAATAATGATAACTTATTCCATTGAACAAAAATAAATCGTGCATACTTATATAGAGATTCTTCTCTATTGACATTAATATTAACGCGAAATAACATCACGTAGTTTCCATTGACGTAAATAACGTCAATATATTTGTATAACAATATGTATATTGGATAGAAAATTAAATATACTTATTATTATAATTATGATGATAATAATAATAATAAAATGAGCTACCGCATATGCAAACAGCAATGGAAATTAATTGTTTTAAATTTAAATGTCATTAAAATAAATTGTCATAAATAAAAAAATTTAATTATCAAATTTTCACTGTAAAATTACCAATTATTTTATTGTAATAATAATAGTAAGGGGATTGAGATAAATCATATAAAAATTATTGATCGTATTAAGCAGTGATATAAAAAAAAAAGATATAATTATATGGAAAAATAATTAATAATTTACTGTTAATTAAATATAAATATATGATAATAAAAGAAATAGTTAATTCTCTATAATATGAGCACCAATTAACGTTAATAATTTTGAAAAAAAAATCTATCAACGCAAGCTGAATTACAGATTATTATTAAATATGTATAAATAAATAAAAATATGTATATTGTTGAAGCTTGCTATGCCATTGTGTAATTATTAAAAGTTGTTCTGAGAATCACAACTTATCTTTTTTTTACAACATTTTTAACGCTTTAAGCTCAACTGTGGATAATATTTAAATAAAAAAGACCAAGTATTATGAATGAAATTATAAAAATACCTATATTTATTTATTTATCGAAATTTAACGCCTGTTAAAATTTTATAACATGGAAAAATGTCTTAATTTTTTTAAAATCATAACGTTTGTAAAATTCATTACTTTCGATTTTATGAAACTGCGTTCGAGTTTAACGATTATTAAAAATACTCCTTTCTTAATTACTTATTACTTGAGATATTTTTTTTATATTGTGCTTTGTGAATTAAGTATGACATAAGATTCTTCCACTTGAAAAATTTTTTTAAATTGATCGCTAGATTATTTAAAATAGAAGAAGAGAATGGGGTAAAGCGGGATCTCTAAGGGAATAATTGATTCTTGTAGCTTTTGAACACCAAACGCAATTCTTTTTTATCTATTTCGAAAAAATTTTTCATCATTTCACGATAAATTAAATAAAAAAATTTGTTTTTTCGTTACACGTTGGAATACTTCTTCTATACAAAGAGAATTATTTAATAAATTTTACTGGTTAATTGTGAGTAAAACTGGGCCTGGATCAATAATTACTCTTCCGTTTCTAGATAGTGTTCAATTATAGGCTAAAAAAAACCCGACTTCGATTAATTTTTAAATAAAAAATGAAATAAACGGAATCAGTTTTTATTCTTTTTATATTTATTTTGTTTTTGGCTCAGATTTACTCTAAATTGTAGGGTAAATTTTACCAAAAAATTCTCTCCTTGTATAAAAATTTGACTACAATTATTTTCTGCTGATTTTAATTACTTTTCATACTTTTAATTCATATATATTTGAGATATCTATTAAATGCATAAATATTTTTAATAAAAAAAATTTTTAATGCCCCTGGTTTACAAGTATTTTGTATCAATTGAAAATTCGTAACATTCGCAAAATAGATAAAAATTTTTTACCAAATTTCAAAGTGTCCCATTATGCCGTTGTCTCCTCTATTTACTCAGAAGTATCTCAGATAAAATAATTGCAATACCTTCCATTACTCTTATACCTTCCAAAATAAATTATGTTAAATTGTAGCATTATCAGTTATTTTGCTATGAAATTATTGTTCTATTAATCTAGTATATAAAATAATTTAAGTTATATTTTTGTCAAATATCAATATTTTTTATATTTTATTTATTAAATAAATTATATTTTTAAAAATCTATATTGTGTAACTACGGCGAAGATTAAAAAATATATTATTTAAAAGACTGGGCTGAAAAAGCTAAAATTTTAATGCCAACTCTCGTTGCACAATAAAATTACTTAATTATTTTTAAAAGTACACTATTGATATAAATGTACTCTACTACAAAATTAACAATTGCTGTATTATTGTACTATAATTATTTATTATTAATTCTGCATTAACAAATTTATATGTACAAATTATAAAATAATATTTTAATATCTTATACTCATTATTTATTGCGAAAAAATGGTTTTATTTAATAAATGGAATTTTAATTGTAACGCATAATATTTACAGTGCATTTATTTACAAAATCGAATGCATACTAAAAGTCAAATCAGAGTAAAAGACCCATTTATTACACCATAAGTATTGTAGACATTATTTATTTATTTATTATATTTTATAGTCATAAATAAATAATTTTTTTTTAACGGATTGCTTTATTTGATATTTTTGTAAATTTCGTAAGCCGACTATATGATTAATTTTCAAAATTTTTTTAAAAAATATGAAGCATAAATCATCAGTCGGATATACTAATTATAAAAATATGTTTTAAAATTCTATAGAATTTTTAGTTTTCGAGCTGTTTTCTAAGACATTATGGAATTTCATTATTTTTTTTTTTTTTTTTTTTTTTTTTTTTTTTTGTCGTCGAAATGTCAATATTCTGGGCAATAAATTTATTTTCTACACAGAAAAAAAAATATACTTTGGATCTAGAAAATTATTTGCAATCCAGAAGGAAAACCAAAATTTTCTTCAAAATAAAGTTTCCATGAATGAAGATTGAAATTTTCTTGAACGAAGAAAATTTTGTCTTGAACTAATGGATTTTTGAATTTTTTTCCAGATTGCAAAAAATATTCTTGGGCCAAAAAATTGATTCTTAAGTCAAAGTATGCTTTTTTTCGAATAGGGTTTCCTACTTAAAAAAAAACTGTTTTTGCTTATATGAAATATATATACATAGACTATATTTATGTATATATAAACTAATTTAGCCAAAACAATTTTCACATAATTTGCTTATGACAAATAAATTTAATTTTAGTTAGCTACTGAATTAAAAATTGAATTGACAACAACCTGGGAAAAAATTATCAGGTACGACCACATGTCGTTATATTTATGATCTGCATAGAAATATATATACGAAAAATCTATGTAACATTGAATTTTTTTTTTTTTAATATGAATATATATATATACATATATGATTATATATTCTGACATAAATTTCAAAATAGATGCCATTGCATTAATCTCAAAATTTTTGTCAAAATGTATGAAAAGTTGTCTCATTATTGAATTTTTTTGCGTGCATATATGGACTTATGTCTTGCATTCATTTATTGCATGTACATATATTTCCGTGCATATGATTATAAAAATTTGGAAGACATGTAAACATATAATTCGATCTCAGGTCATCAATGACTTCTACCAATGGTCAATAATTGGGTCTGTTACCTTTTATAATATTTTAAAATTGAGATTCAAAATTATTGTCATATGCGTGTAATTGAATTGTATGGAAAGTGTATTAATTTGAAAAAAGTGGCAACAGATATGAAAATAAAATGACTGTATGCATTTTACTCTGATAAATAAGTGCTGAGTAAATATTAAAATAATTATGTTGAAAATAAAAAATTGAAAGTTATTATAAAAGTGATGAACTGAAGCCTTTCCATTAATTTATTTAAAAAAATCATGACTATTTAAACGTAACTGTTTAATAATAACAATCGTCATTTTAAAACATTGTTGCTGATAAATTATAAATTAGCATTTTAGATAATAATTGTAGAAAAATGATGAAAATAAAATAAAAATAAGATTAAATAAAAAATAATAATTGAATAATGCGATCTTTTTAACATCTGAAAGTCTAATTTTTTATATGTGTAACATTTTAAAAACTGTTCTGCAATTTTTTCTATGAAATTATGAATTTCGTCGTGAAACCAGCGGTTATTAAAATAATAATAATAGTAATAATAAATTAAATTTAATTAAACGATAATAAAAGCATAAATTTTAAAAATGAACAAAACATTTTTATTAATAAAAAAAAAGTGTATTTATAATTTTTTATATCGAACCAAAAACAAAAGCATGCATTCAAAATCTAAATTTTCAAATATATTATTATGTTATTTATTTGTTTTAACATAAATGATGCTAAAGAAATATGTATCTGAAGATCATCGATTTTCTTAGCGGGAAGTTAAAAGTGAAAAGTAAAAAATCTACTGGATCTAGATTTTTGAAATGTTTATATTTTGTCAGCCCAAAATTGCAGGCCACCCCCAACTACCCCTTAAGCAGGCAAATTACATAAATTTTTCGTTTTCGTTGCGCGAAAAACGGCCCGATCTTCAGGTACATAAAAAAATCCATTCACATACGCACAGCTATTTATTAAATATAAACACGATAAATTTTTTCATTATATATCTTTAATTGAAGGTCTGCGAATAGTTTTTAAATCGAATCTAATCAATATTACAATTGATTAATAATTCAAATCGAATAAATTGGAAAATTTGAATTATTCATCAGTTTTAAAAATATTCGAAAGTTTTCGAATTATTTAATTCGAATTCACGGTACTTGTAAATTTTCGAATTTGAACGTCCAGTTTAAATTTTTAATTCTTAATCCTCACAAAATAAAATTTATAAAAAAGTTGACAAATAATTTGGATTTTTCGTCGAGTTCGAAACTTTTGAATATTTCAAATTTTTCAAATTATTCGATCCGACGCGAATATTTCGTAGATTCGAATTATTCTCACATTTCTATTCTTTTATACCCTTATGAAAATATATATACAGAAAAATAAATATAACATATATGTGAATAGGTTTGCATCCATAAATATGATAAATTAATTAAGTACATATATATATTTATCATCTAAAATTATATAAACATAGCAACGTCTATGTTGACATTTATATCATATATGTAAAATATATATTTATGTGCAAAATGTCGCATATATATATTACATAGATTTTTCGACTATATATATTTCCATAAGGGAATATAGTTATAGTGTCATAAATATTAACAATGTGATGTTTTTATTGCTAATAAATGATGTAATATAAATAAATTGTAGTTCTCATATGTAATTCTACATAAAAAAAATATTATAATAAAAAAACTTTACTGCTATTGTAATTTTTAAAGTTTCATAAAACGATTCCCTTGAAACGTCGGATAATTTGATATCTAGATTCAAAAACCATTCAATTCTTATTTATAAATTTATGATCTATTATCTAACTAAAATTTTCTAATGCTACAGCCCACATGGCTACGAAGAGCTTTTAAATTTCTTTACCCCGGTCAAAAATAAAACTCGATGTAGACCCGGGTATTTTTGATAAGAAAATGTGGTAATAATCTAGTTTTTTGTTTGGGTCCAAAAACTACAAGATTTGAGGTTTTATATTGAAAGTTAGAGAGTGAAAATTCAGACATATGTCAAATTATATTAAATTAAATCCTCATAGTCTCCTATCCATACGAAGAAAATAAACATCCGGATATATCCAGGCCAAACTGCATATATGACATATATTTTTAAATATGTCGCATATATGCAGTTTGGCCTGTATATATACGGATACATATTTTTTTCATATGGGTACATATCAAAATGGCTATTTTTTCCATTTCTACATAGGTATTTTTCTAATGTTGACACTCTCTCACTTTTTTCAAAAAAATAGGAAGGAATTGTAAGTCAGGGAGTGTAAAAATTAAAGAGATTTCACTGTAACATAAATTTGTATATTTTCCACATGTCCTCACAATATCATATTTTTTGGGTAATTTTTACTAAAAATTTATCTGCGCGTATAAGCACATTTGGCAAAAAATTTTTTTTGTACGCCCTTATGGCCTCCAGCGGGTACCCCGGGTGCCATAAGGGCGTACCAAAAAATTTCAAATTTCAAGAAAATTTTTTTTCGTCATTTCTACGCGTTTCAAGTAAAAATACGTTGTTTCCCGAAAAAAATTTTTTCTGATACGCCCTTATGGCTCCCGGTAGGTACCCTGGGTGCCATAAGGGCGTACCAAAATTTTTTTTTGCATTTCTGCCCGTTTCAGGCATAACTACGTCGATTCCCGAAAAAAATTTTTTGGTACGCCCTTAAGGCATTTATAACGCGATATATTTTCAGATAACAAAAAAGTCTGATTTTTTTCTATCTAAACAAGACATTGGGTTACTTTTTGTGCGGCTTCATAACCTTGGTTGCTGCAAACGTGGGTTCGAATCTTGTTTGGATAATGTCAATGCACCTTATGGATTTCAATTTCAATTTCAAATTTTATTTGTTATAAAATTAATCAATTCTTTTAAATAAATGTATTCAAACACGTGGATTTTGTAGCGCTGAGAGAATTAGCTCTTACTATGTTTTAAAATTGGGCAGCCGGTAGTAGTTGTAACTGTTTGAATTAAAGCAATTGATATTTTAAATGTCAAAGGTCTCAAATAAACTCTTCGACACTCCAATACTACACACACGCATCCACCCACATACGTGAGTCATCCTTAAAATAATTAGAAATTAGTCTCAAGAAGATCGGACTCAAATCATTTACTTTAACTTTTTAAAAATATGTAATTTCACCAATCAACAGTCGAATTTGAAAACAATAATAAAATTTTTCCACCATTTATTGACTAAACACTAAAAAAAAGAAACCAGTAATTCAAAAAAATTCCTCAATTTTCAAGGCAATAAATAAAAAATTAAGATCAATCCATCAAATCCTGCTTGCATTTAAAAAAAGAAAATCTCGACATACTGAAAAATCAATCAATGCTGTCTTGAACTTGAAAAAATTTTTTCAAAAAACCAAATTTGCTAGATTAAACCGAACCCTATAACCTCTCTCTGCGTAGGAAGCTTTAAATTTTTCAAGCAAACATTAGATAATAACAAAAAATTTCAAAATTTCTTGTACCGAAATTTATTTCTTGGACCCAACATGAATCACCTCCATCAATATTTGGGAAACAGTATAGACAAAGCTATCGAGTGTAAAGAAAAGGGGTAAGTTCGTCATAGGACATTGAGCTATTTTTAAGAATGATGATACCGACAAGCGCGGGTGTGTAGTCACCCTTGGTGGGAATAAGTGGGCGATTGGGGGGGTGGTTTATCGACCAGAATACATATAAACGTGTTGAAGCTCAGTTTCCGCGGGACCAGCAACCCGTCAAAACACCTAGGCGGGATAAACGTATTATTTACATAACAACGGCCATTGTTTATTAAATAACCACTTTACATTGAATCCCATCATAAACAATTGTGTAGTGAAATCTTATAGCTGGTTCATCTTTTAAACAAAACTAAGTGAGTTTATTTAAATGATACTTCATTTTTTATTTAAAACAAAAATTTTCCATTAAATATTCATTATTCTTGTACTTTTAAATGCTGGTGTATTTTTCCATTACTCTTTATCTCAATATACTTTGAGCCTGTGTATCGCGTATCACGTCGACCAGACCGATGGGTAAATTGCTCAAGGACCTTTATTCATTCACACGTCACTGATACTACGCCGGTCTGAAATACTTGACAATAACTACACATGCTTTTGTATTTTTAATTATCTATTATTTAACTTTTTATCATTCAAATAAAATTTTCAAACCCTATAAACTCATACTATACATGAATTTGAAATTTAAAATTTCCATTAAAAAAATTACATTATGATGTCTTATAAAAAATTAGACTGATTTTTTCAAAAATTTAATTTTTATAATAAAGTTAACAGTAACCTCACAATAAATTATACTTTAAATATTTGACCATAAAAAAATTATAATTTTAAATTTGAGCCGAAAAGTTTTACTAGTACGATAAATTCATTGATAGGCACTAAGAAAATAAATTAAAAATATAAGAGATTCCACAACTGGAACAAAGCCAATGCAATGTCAGTGACCACATTTGGTACAATAATAATATTAAGAGTCATTGGACTGAGCTAAATCAAAGTCACCTGAAAATGTCTCGCTATTGATTTAATAAAAGGAATTTAAATATTCAAAAACTAATCAATATTTTTTAATGAAATGTAATTATAAGATTTTAAACTTTTTAATGAATTTTTTACTTTAACTGACGCTAATAATTAATAACTTTATAAAAATGGTAGCTATATCTTACTGAAACTGTAACTAGTATTTTATAATTTAAAATTCTGTTTTAGTAAATACATGTAGTCATGATACGATGATCCTAGCTTGATCCGGGTCACTGTTCTACTTTACGTTTATTCTTGTACTTAATTCACAACTCGTACCATTCTTAATCACCTTGTCATGATGGTTTAATTTTTAAAGTTAAAAAAGAGAACAACCTTCCTGACAGACAACGTTGCATGTTCTATTAACTACAACTATTTTTTTTTTTTTTTAATATTTTTTTTGGCTGTTTATTTCACATTGTAGTCGAAGAATTTTATGGATAATCTTGTACGGAGTATGGGCTACGTTGTTAAATAATACAATAAGAAATGAATATAGAGTTAAGTTTATTTAACATATGCACGTGGATAAAAAAAAAAACGTTTAGAGATGGTAGAGTCGCAATAACGTTGCCCTAGATTCGTTGTTGGGGCCGACGGCCGTTGTACCTCGATTATCGAATAGCCGGGTTCGCTTGCGGCAGCTCAGACCAGTCGTTGAGAGCTACAACCTCTCACTACCCCTTTCGCATAATGTATATATATATATATATATATATATATAGTTTCATCTTCAACTACTGTCTGCCATTTTAAAAACAAAAACTTTAACCTCAAGGGTCAAGCATGAAACTTTTCACTGATTTTGAGCTTAACGAAGATTTGTTGTTGATCTCTTTGAACTAAAAGCAATTTTTTTTTGTCCTCAATTTTAAAACCTGGGAAAAATAATTCAAATCTACTGAGATCTGGATTTAATTTTTTTAAATTTAGATTTACTATAATTTCAACGGATCGATTTAGATCTGATCAAGTTTATGTAGATCACTTTATTTTTTCTTATCATAAATTTTTTTTTTTTTCAGACTTTTTCATAGGGCCCCGAAATATCTTTTAAAATCAAACATTTTTTATTTTTCCACGGATCTAAATAATAAAAAAATTCAAAATACGGAGATCTAAATTATTTTCTCCAGCGAATTTTCAAAAAAATTATTTTTTTACAATATTTTATAAGCAAATTTACTAAACTAATTTATTTTACTACAAAAAAAATTTTAAAATTAGATCTGGAAAATTTAATTTTGACTATCAAACCGATCGATCTCAAAATTTTATCAGATCTGCATTTTTATCAAACAAAAAAATGATCAGAAATAATTTTCTAGCCAAAATGTCTCATGCTAAAAACTCGAGTTACGAAAATTAGATCGAAATTAATGACTTATTTTTTTTTTAATTTCAAATTTTAACCGCGGGAAATTCAAATAAATTCTGCTCAGATATTAAATTTTATAAAAATATTTATGATAAATTAAATAACAAATTTGAGATAACTATTATTGTTTTTTTATTTTTTTTATACCTACGATACATTTGACACTCAAATTGTTCTACTTTACGTGGAATATATCAAGTGACATAGATCTTAAATCAATAAATAACAGACATCTCAGCACATCAGCCACGTGGCTGACTATATCTGTATACAATCTACTAAAATCTGGCACTCAGCTGTTCTACTTTTCGTGCATAGCTGACTTACAATGTGATAAAAAGGATGCTTTGCCAGCTTTATTTTAGTACTTATATATTAATATGTATTGTTACATTCATACTACAGTTGTTTAATCATTTTTAAAATATCTAACAATTGTAATGAAAAGCTCTTATTTTTTTTTTTTTTTTTATTGTTCTTTTTCTAACGATTTGTCAAGCCCGGAATTAATGAAGCCACATAATTTCAAATAAATAATAAAATGGGGTTATAAATATTGACGAAATTATTCAAATAATTCTCAGTATTTTGTTAGATAAATTTATCCATTAAAAGATTAAAAAAATTTATGTAGGCGTGATTTCTTTATGATAGATTGAGTGAAAAATAAAATTAGATCAGAGCAAGACGGGACATTTCGCAAAAACTGTTTTAAATTATTACTTTTTATCGTTTTCTTTAATTTACAGCTAACAAATCTATTTATATTTATAGTTATTTTTTAATAAATAAATTATTTTCCGGGTCGGGATAAAAAATGTACTAAATTTTCTTTGTCCCATTTTGCCCTCGGTACTTTGTATTGATAAAAAATTCATAATCGTCATAAAATAAATAAATAATTTTCAATAGCAAAATTAAATCAATTTTTCGGAATGTCCCATTTTACCCCGAGTACTTCGTATTCCCCTGAAACTTGGAGTCTACGAAAATTTTATGAGACCGTCGATGAAACAAAATTTTTTTTTTCAAATTTTTTGAGAATCCCGTCGTGACCCGATCTCCCCGATTATTTTTCTAAAGATAATTACACAGAGAAAAAAATTAAGTAATTTTTACTGAATTTGAAAAAAAAAATTACAATCTGAGAAGTAATCTCGAAACGTTAAAAAAAAAATAAAACTTGTACAGAATTCAAAGTAAAAATTACAACATATTATTTAGAATAATAATTTCTGTTGATTATAAAAATTACTGCACTCAAAATAAAATTTACTAGCGACGAATAAAAATTATAATGTACCGATAATTTTTACTATTGTACTTAGTAAATATTAGGTGGTCGTTAAAAATTAAATTTTTTTAGGCGCCACATAAAAAGCTTTTTTTTAGTGAAAAAATCCGTGGAGAATTTGGTTTTTTCTTTTTAAGTAAAAAGAACACGTGCCGCAGAACGATCAAAGTTCATTTTTCGATACAATCGCGGTTTTTTTCAAATATCTCATGAAATATGCAGATTAAAAGAAAAAATCATAGAAACAATTTTGTAGGAAATTGAATTTTTAACAAAAAAGGTCATATTCATTTTTTTTATAAAATGTATATTTATGAAGATATTTAGAATAAAACTTTTTTAGATCTTATCAATTGAGCATTTTAAGGATTACGAATATAAAAAATAACGTTTTTTCTCAAATATAGACAACTTCGTAACTCGTCACATATTAATCACTAATGCTTGTCGTAGTTTCTATATAATTAGAAAAATGTTATTTTCAAAATTTGTATTCCTTAAAACGCTAAATTCATCAGATGTAAAAAAAGTTTTTTTAAAATATCTTCATAAATACACATTTTGTAAAAGAAATAAATATGACCTTTTTTTGTTAAGAACTCCATTTCCTACAAAATTGTTCCTATGATTTTTCCCTTAAATCTGCATATTTCATGAGATATTTAAAAATAACCGCGATTGTATCGAAAAATGAACTTTGATCGACCTGCGGCACGTGTTCTTTTTTATTTAAAAAGAAAAAACTAATAAATTCCCCACGTATTTTTTCACTAAAAAGAAGCTTTTTATGGGACGCCTGAGAAAATTTAGTTTTCAGCGACCACCCTAGTAAGTATTAGTTAACGCGCTTTGTGAAAGATGTATTCTGACGAGTCATTGTTACAATCCAGATAGTTATTTTTACAATCTCAAATAGTAATTTTATCTTCTGAAGTAGCAATTTGTCTTACCAAAAATGTACAGTACTTCGTTGAATTCCATTGGAGATAATAACAATTTCTACTTTTTGTAATATTGAACTATTTTTTAATGAATAAGTAAATATTTATTTTTTCCAAGCGAAAATTTAACGAAGCTGTATTGTAATTATTATGATAAGTGAAAATTACAATCTAGAAAGTAATAATTGAAATAAAATATTAATTTTCAACAAATCATCGTAATTTTTTCTATGGATTGTAATTTTTTATTTGAGATAAAAAATTTTTCATTTTGATTGAAATTATTATTTAATTTTAACCTACATTTTTCTCCGTGTACAGTGTGAAAAATCGGAAATAAATTTCGAAATTTGTTTCACCGCATCTACTTCAATCTAGAATTTTAATCTTAAAATAAACTCCATTCGGTATACATTTCACTATAAGGGGATTAAATAAATAAAAAATAATCCACTCCGAATTCAATTGGCGTTCACTCCGCAAATTTATTACAGTGTATTTTCAGCTGAGGTAATAATAAAGATTATTGAAAAACAAAAAAGCGAACGGATTGAGATAATAGATGTGACTGGATGCCCCCATTTTCTTCTAGTTTTTACGTACTAATTAAATTTGTCAGAGTGTAAATCAAAATGACGTGACCTTATTTAATAAAAGATCCGACATATTGAACCTATCGTACTGCACGAGTTGTTTTAATTAATTATTGTTTGAGTATCGACAACTTCATAATGATATAATTCCAGACTCTTATCGCTCATTATTTTTTTATCAAAAACCTGAAATGTAGTTCAATGAAATAAGCTTATAAACGAAGCGGATTTAACCCCTTTTCGTATTTTGCGATAACATATAACATAAATCAATTGATACGGATCAGACATTATTGATAAAAATACTATATACCTATAAGAGGATTCGTTCTGTCCAATAATTAAAAAATAACAAATATTTTTGTTTGGTTTTATTTTTTAAAAAGTATAACAATTCATTTTTGAATTCCCTATTCCATTGTCTGCAAAATTTAAAACTTCCCTTTGTTGAATTTATGTTATTTCAAATCTCTCAAATCTTTGAATTGAAGATTTCCATTTATAAACATATTGTACTCGATAATTTTATCATAAAAAAATTTATTTCCAAAATTTTACAGTACTCAGAAAATTAAGTAATTGGGTTTATTATGCTAAATTTTTAATTCGAATTATCTAGAATGATTGGAACGTTTTTCAATGCAAAAATAGTTAGTGTTATAATTTTTTTTAATAGAATTAATAATTATTGGATGATAACTTCTGCAATAAATTTCGTAACAGTCACTATCAGGATAGTAACAGTTACTATCAGGATGATAACAGTTACCATCAGGATGGTAATGTTTACTATCAGGATGATAACAATTACTATCAGGATGATAACAGTTACTATCAGGATGGTAATATTTACTATCAGAATGATAATATTTACTTCTGCAATAAATTTCGTAACAGTCACTATCAGGATAGTAACAGTTACTATCAGGATGATAACAGTTACTATCAGGATGGTAATATTTACTATCAGAATGATAATATTTACTTCTGCAATAAATTTCGTAACAGATACTATCAGGATGGTAACAATTATAATTTTTGATGGTAACTGTTACCATCTGGATTATAAATATAACTATTTAAAATAATAATAATAATCAACTCTAGTTAACATACAGGATTGTAACAATAATCATAAATATGGTGAATATTACAATCTAGATGATTTATACAATCATCTAAATAATATTTACTACTATCTGATTGATGGTAGAAATTTTTACTATAACTAGATAGTAACTCCTATTATTTAATTTTCTGAGTGGTCATATAGAGTCATAGAAATTGTATTTTATTTTAATACATGATTCAATTATTAATTCAAAAAAAAAAAATTATTTTTCAATGCAAAAAAAAAAAATAAATATAATTTTTTTTTAACATATCGTTATATGTTTATTCCATTCATACTGAATAATGACTAAGCCTTGATTGATTACATAGAAATCATATACACTATGATGAAATAAAAATAATATATTATATATATGAGATAAATATTGTGGTTTTGACCTTGAGAGATCTATAAAGTTGATATATATATATATATATATGACAGAAGCTTTCAAAGCAAAAGATAAATACTTTTTTCCAGTAACTATTTTACAAACTTTTGATACGTAGTAAACGTTTTTCTCCATTACTATTATTATTATTATTAATCCATAGAAAATAAATTTTAAATTCATAAGTACTTTATTTAAAATAATAAAACTTTTGAAAGGGTTTATTAAATACAATATAAACATATAACTTTTATATTAAAAAAAAAATCAACTGTTTAATTATTGTTATGATTAACAAATAAAATAATGAAAATAAACCACTCGAAAATTTCAAAGAACTAAAGAAACCACAAAATCCTTAAAAATTTAATGAGTTAACTTTGACCTAATTTGATTTTTTCCCTTTGAAATAAAGTGAAAAACTGTCGGCCAGTGAAAAATTAGCGACTGTCGGGTAAATTGAAATATATAAGTCGGATTTTTATAAATTTGCTTTAACTTTTCTTAGTCATAAGCTCATTTAATATCTACTACCCGACTATCGAACTCTTTGTTTACAATTAAGGATATTAAATTTTATGTAAAATTTTGATTTGTACGGAAATTATCTGGGAGTAAATGTAAAATATTGTGTTGACGTAACTAAAGTCATTATTTAAAATAACTTTTGAAATTAGTTTTGTAAATTATATATGACGAGTGATTGATATATTTTTTATTTACTCTAAGAAATTACTGAGTACGATTGTTTTAATATTTCTCGATGCGTTAAAAAATATCGTACGCTAAAGAACTAAAGAGCAGAGGTAAAGTAAAAAGTTTAAATTAAATTTTTTAGGAAATTTAATTATTATAGAACATGATATTTAGTCTTTATTCCATCGATGAAAGGAAATTGAATTTAAAAAATTTTTAAAATCAGTATTTTTTTATTTTTATTTTACATCGAATTTCGCAATATTATTCTTTCAGTATTTTTCCACGCAAAGAGTTTGTATAAAAATGTTCTTAAATACCTTAGAAAGTCAATATTTTATAAGAGATTTGCTTTGCCTTGCCTTGTACGTCTTATATACATTACAAAGTTAATTCGAACAGTATATACATTTACATGTGAATGTTCGTTTGGAAAGCTACTATTATTTTAATGATTCAAGTTGTATAATCCGAACCTACATCACAATCATTATTAATTGAAAAATTTTACACAAAACTATGAGAATATTCTGTACTATATTTATTCACAAATAAACGGTTGTGGACAGCTTGGATTATATAACAAATAATTCAAATTGAATTTAGATAAGAATATACCTATTGATTGTCGGTATTAAGTCATTGTAGTTTTGTTGGTAAATAACTAAAAGGAAATTATAGATATTTGATCATAGAAAATTTTTCAAATTCACTTAGTATTTATTTTTCAACAAAATCTAAAACTAATAGTATTATTATCAAAATATTTCATAAATAATACATAAGTCAGTTAATAATACGCGAAAAAATATCTTCTTAAATAAAAGTATACTTTTATAGATCTATTATAATAGATCTTGCTGATCTAATTCGATAAAAGTATATTTAATTTTGATTTATTTATAGATTTGGCTCCATTAATTTTCATATATTTAATGGAGGGCTGAGCAAAACAGGACCGCTAAGGAAATGATGAATTTTGCACATTTTTGAATCTGGAAATCTTCTTTTTTTGACGTCCATTTCAAGTAATTAAATTGAATTTACAGTTACCATAGAAAAAATTTTTTTCCCAAGCGGGCAAAACGGACTACCCAAAAAAAAGTGGCTATAATAAAATTGCTTGTATCTAATCTAAGTGAAAAAATATGTTTGCAATACTGTTAGTAAATAAAGATATCGGGAAAAAAATTATTTAAGATAATTAATTTATATAAAACTCAAATATAGTGAAGAAGACACCGTATTTATTTTTTGTTGCCAACAATATAATGAGCCCACTCAAAATTTTGGGATATTCAAAATTTCATAAAAATGATGATAAGAGTCGCAAATTAAAAACTCAGGTTCAAAACTATTTGAGAAAAAAAAAATTCTTGCCAAATTTTTGGGGTGGTTCGTTTTACCCACCCGATCCCGATTTGCCCACCCTTCCCTTATTTATATCTACTCATTGTTATAGATTGTTTTGAAGCTTTAATTTGAAAAAAAAAAAAAAAATTGATCCTTTACCCCGATCAGTGAATAGTCATGGCAAAAACAATCCAAAGTTTATCACCGATCAAACTGTTTGTCATTTACTCCCTTTCAGAGTGTAGATGTAATTTTTTATGTAGGGGGTGCAGGGACAGGGCAGGATATTCAAACAAATAATCAATTTCTATGGCTTTTCAATATTTAACACAATTAGTTTTCATCGATTTTAACTAAATCTGTCATAGTTTTACAAAAAGATTTTTTTTTTGGCACGAGGGGATATCCCAAAGAAAAGACAGAAAAAAAATTTTTTTTTGCTCTATAATTTTTTTCTGGGTTTAGCTACTGAACAGAATAAAGTTTTCATACGAATATTTGTATAATATGTATATTTCTTTCATAAAAACGATATATCATATTCATTTCATAGAATAGTATACGGAATGACAATCCGCAAAATCACTACCTAGAGGCCGATGTTTATTATTCTTTCTGAGTACAAATATACTGGCCCTAGTCTATAAAAAGCACTATGGCATGCACTTTAATATAAATAAAAAAAAAAGGTTTTATTATTTGCCGGCCGACTCTTATATTTAAAATAAGCCACAAAAAAATACTTTTTTTTAATCTTCATCTAAAAAATTTTTATTATTCACCAAAATGTAAATTCACATGCCAGAATTATTTGCAGTATCAACTTTTTAATATTCTTTATATTTTATAATTATTTTCTGTTTTAATATTCATACAATGTCACAAATTAAGAATAATTACTCCAATTAATTAAAAGTTTCATTACTTGAAAAGTATAATTGTGAAAAAAATTGTTTCTAAAAAAAGTACTTAAAAAATTTGTATCAAATTTATAATAAAAAAATTTTACGAAATGCAAGTGTCGATAAAAAGTAATGTCTAAGTACTTTCTTTTTCGAAAGTCGTTTAGATAAAAAATGTTCATGTCCTTTCAACTTCGAGAGTGGGTGGTTTCTATAGTGGACTTTCATAGCATTAGCAACATGATATGTTATGTCTAAAGTACAAGTCAAATGTATAAACCTTGTAAACACACTAAAAGCTTTGGTTTATGTTACAAAGTAAATATTAATTGAAAAAAAATAATAAGTCCGAGTTTAACTTTTTACGAATTTTTAAAAATTTACAAAAAGAACTTTTAGTTCAAAATTTGTTGTAAACATCCGACTTTTACGTGAATTATTAAACTTTTTTTTTAAATTTTCGAAATTTTTTGGAAGTATTCTCACTGAAAAAAACATGAATACAAAAACTGTAAAAAATTAGCAGAGTGAATGCGAAGTAAATCCAGAGTGAATTCTTAGCAGATGACTGCTTAATTATTAAATCCTTTTGGAGTCAAATTTACGCCAAAGGGGAGTTTATTTTAATATTCAAACTCCGAATCGGAATGAATGCAGATTGAAATAAAATTCAGATTACTCCGAAATTACTCAGGTGAAAAAGTAAACTCCCTATTTACTCCGCATGCAAATTGATTTTTTTTTTAAACTCCGGAACTCCGAGTGACGGAGCGAATTCGAATTCTTTGCAGTGTATCGTTAATTTTAAGATACGAACGAGTTTAAGCTTTTTCTTAAGGAGTAAAAATTTTTGGAAACCGATTAGAGAAGTATTCGAAAAACTTTAGACAAAATAAAAATATAAAAGAAGAGATTTCGTTTATAAATTTTAAAAAAAATTCTACGTTATCTTAAATTTGAAAATTTGAAATGGGAAAAATTTTAGAATTTTTTTGTAGTAAATTATTTTTTAAGGAATTAAAATATTATTTTTTAAAATATTTGACAATTTAAATTCCATTAAATATTCTTATAAATAAATGAAATAATTTTTTTTTAATGTTAAAATTAACTATGAGTTCATCAAAAAGTATTAAAATAATATTAAAAAATATCTTTATATTTAATAAAAAATGAATAGAATTAATATATAAAAAAAATAAATAGTATTAAACGTTTTTTTTTTCCTCTATCACGCTTGAATTATTTCATTTACCGGCTTACGCCATCTTGTTGAATGTTTCACGTTAAATTTAATCTATATTTTGAAAAGAACTTTCAGCGACTTTCTATAAGAACTCGTTTCTTTTTTCAAAAGTTTTATTATAATCATGATGATGATAAGACAGTTCTTAAGTGATAAAAATATATTTCTTTTGAAAACTAATACTAATTATCATTAAACTTTTTTATTTTTTATTTCATAAAAAAATTGTAAAATCTTCAATAAAAAAATATATACGATATATTTATATATCAATAATAATAATAATTATAGTAAAAGTACCAAAAAATTCCTATTCCCACATGGCTTACTCATATCACGTATCGTAATATTTCCACGCCTACGACTCTTGAGCTTGCGTGGTCTGATTACGTCATGATGTACACATAAGCTGGAATTTATCTCAACTGCTCAGCTATTTGACACCATATCGTAGTAAAACGAAACACTGATTCTCGTAAGAAGTATTATATTTCTAAGAAGCTTTAGTTATAAAAGTTTCTCCATTATTTTTTGTTTCAACTTTAAATAATCGAGTCATAAAAATAAATAATTTATATTATGTAGTATGAATCATCAAAAAATTATATAAATTATTCATGTATATCTAAAAAGTTATGAATATTGCAAATAAAGATAACCATTACAAAGATAAAAGTACTTCTGAGAATACAGAGATTATATACTTTTTTTTTTTTTTCGTAAATTTAAAAACCGTCAACGCAATATAATGAAATTTTATTATTTTCATCTATCCATAGAAATTTAAAGGTCATAAAAATTTTATCTTCATCGAATTGAATTTTTTCCAAGAAATTAAACACAGTACGTTACTAGAACATCGATTTAATATTCAGAGCTTACTCAGAACACGTCAGATCCGACTTGGTTAAGATATTAGATAAGATATTTTTTTTAATTTATCATACACAGAGAAATTATTGTTGTTTGAAATGCTATGGTGTCATAGTAAACCCAGACCATGTTGGCTACCAGCAGAAATTGAAATAAACCCTAGGCAAAAAACAAATTCTAGTTTAGTCCTCAAAAGCCTCAATTTCTTTGATGTTTTACTTCCCGCCCAAAAAGTAACTCCAGTACTAAAAATCTTCAATGAGAACTATGAGGTCTAAATGCGAATAATTTATCGATTTTAAATTATATGTAAGACCTCAAAATCCTCAACGAATGAAAAGTTATACTTCGAACTTTCAAAAATTTCAGATAGAAAAAGGAGAGGAGAGGCTCAAATGTGGATAAAATTATTCCTGAATGTTTTGAATATTTAGAGGCTCTAATCCAGATTATGTTATTCCAGTTTAGTCCTCAAAGTGGTAAAATGGGTCGTAACTACTACTTTGAGGACTAAACTAGGATAACTTTCTATACTGTTGTCAATCATCAAACTCTAAATTGATCCTCAAAAACCTCATTGAGAACTTTGAGACTTAAATCCAAATTTGGTTTTTGACTCGGGAACACTTGCAATAATTACTATGGCCATAGTAAAATTGACAATGATTATATCACAAATTACTGTAACCATTCGAAATTTTACTGTGGTCATAGTAATTTTTGCATTTTGTTATTTAAATTTTCGTCAGATGGTCCCTATGGTCGGGCTTTACTATGACACCATAATGAATTTGATTTGAATTTGAATTTGAATTTGAATTCGGCTCAATTGGCCGGATATGGGTTTGCCCGAGGCCTAATAATAATAATATATACACGATGTTGGATTAAAAAAAAAAATTAATATAAAAAAAATTAATAGAATGATTACAGCGTTACCAGTGCCTTCAGTGAAGGTCTTCCACAAAACATATTACCATGAAAAAGCTCGAACCGGAGCAAGTCAACCAGGAAGTCCTCTCACAGATAGCGAAGCAGTCGTAGCCTTAACGGAAAAAGAACAACCAGAATATTTTTTCTGTGGAAAGGTATGTTTATAAAAGACATCTTTTAATAAAATTTGATATCACGTGATGATGTAAACAAAATTAACTTCATTGAAAAACGGTAGTACTGGGAAATCGAATGAAACATGAGCAAATTGACGTCATTTTAACTGCGTGGGCGGCTTGTATTTACTTGTTCATTGAATACATTTACATTATAACACTTTCAATTATTTGTAAGTCTGAAAATACTGAATTCACTGGCATCCGATACAAATTCTTTAAATTCTATAATTATGCTATTAAATTAGAAAATTCCGATAAGCCGTTTATCGTATGAACAACAATTTCGCTCGCTTTTATTCGGTATTGAAAATTATATTCTTCAAAATTTTACCCTCACATGAAATAAAGTTATTTTCATAACATTCTGAATTTTTCCTTATTTTCTTTGATTATCGAAGTACACAAAAGTCAAAATGGGCCTTTAAATTTTTTTTGAAATTTATAGGACATTCCCAAACGAAAAAAATATATATAAGGCATATATGTCTCATATATGAAATTTTTTCGCATTTATATTTTTTTCGTATGGGTTACTGTCATCGTGGGGTGATTTGGGACAACCAAAAATTTTCAAGTCTAAAGTAATTAAATTTTTTTTAAAAGGGTTCATTTTCCCCAACAATTTGATTTTTTCATTGTCAGCAAATTTTTAAATGGAGAATAAAAAATCAAAAGTAGCAAAAATTCTTTTACTATTGATATTTAGTGGGCCCGTTTTGCCCCTTGCATACTGAAATTCTTGTTTACTCATAATTACTAAGCACGAAATATGAACATGATCAATAAGTGGGTGTAAGTAAATGGAAAATAATTAAAATGCAGTAACATAAAAGAAATATGTATGCGTTTTCACAATGCAATGCCTAAGTCATCACATATTTATGTTATATGTAGACACAGCATACAAGTAAATGAATGTAAGCAAACATGTAAGTGCATAATACATTAAACATGAATATATAACATTTTCAGATAAACGCTCTACACGTCGTAGTAGGTTCCATTCTCTTTGGAGTTGTTGTTCTCATTGTCGGACTAGTACAGCTAGCACCAGGTGCAGAAGCTGCGCAATATTCAACACCACTTATTGGAGTTGGCTGTACCCTCCTGTCCCTCGGTGCTCTTCTGGCACAGTTGAGAGCTCTCTGGTTGAGAAGACAGAAAGCTGCCCAGAAAGATGGTACTCATCAGCGAAGTGTTACCAGTATAGACATGCTCTTAGCACAACATAGGTATTATGCTTTCATAAAATGTTATTCTCTTTATATTTGAATTCTGTCACTAAATAAAAGCCTCTAACCGGATTTTCTTTTAACTAATTTTACTGTATACATTAAAAATTTTTCTTAATACCCAGACAAAAACATTATTATTATTTAATGACAAAAAAAAATTTTAACCAAGTGCTTGTGTAAATACAAAATTATAATTATCGAGACCTTGTTTTCATCAACCTTTCGTTACTCGAGCTGTGAGCGTGACGCCGCTTTTAAGACAATAATTAAAATATTAATTAACAATATACTATACATTATAAGTTGATATGCCATAAATTATATTTTCAAAATATTGACTATCGCAACATACCTTTATAATTAATTATGTAAAGAAAGGATTTACTAATTATTCGAGTAAGATCTAGCTAATTCAATAGTACTCTTTTTCTGGTATTTTTTAGGTCGGGATTAACTTGGGAGCAAAATAAACTTTTGGTATTCTACTGAAAAAATTCCAAAATTATATGAAATGAATGTCAATTTTTTAAACCAAAAAAAAATTAGACTGATATTATAGTGGAGATCGGGGCATAACAGACCACCTTAAAAATTCAATTTTGAAAATTCGAAAAATTGCTTTTTAATTTTTAACAAAAAGTATTTTAGAGAAAGACCATACAGATATATTTAAAAAAAAAATTACATATACTTATTTTTATCATTTTTGGAAAAACATGGAGGCATGTTCTGGTACATTTTTTTAATCAGAGCCGTAAGAAATTTTTTTTTTCAAATTATGGCTAAATTATGATGAATTTTTTCGAGAAAGATCAAAATAACTTATACCCGATGCTCAAAAGCCACCAAAAATCATTAACAGCTTAGTGAAACCATCATACCCCAGTCTCTCCTGCTAGATTTTTACCACTTTTATACAAAAAAGAATTATTGATATTTTACTATTTTGTTGCACAGTAAAATTTGACAAAAAACTTTATCTCAAAAAAAGTATAATTTAAATTTGTCTGATTTAATTAAATGAAAAAATATAAGTACGGGAGAATTTCAAAATCAATTCACTTCAACGATTTTTCTATCCACGTTGCCAAGTTTCCTTGGCTCCTATTCAGCTGACGACAAAAATGTCCACATTATATTGCGGGAAATGGCAACGTTGCATTTCTCTAGTCTCGAACGCCATTTTGTTAACCACGCGATAGAAATTGTCGAGCAAACTACAGTGCGAGTAATGAAAGGTTAAATATATATTTTAAGTGATTTAACTTGTATACTTATACAAGATAATCAACGGTTTTGTTTAACGTGCAATGGATAAAAATGTTATTTATATAAAAACTTTTATTCAGGGACTTTACGGTTCTCACGCCAGATGAATTGGAAGACCTTGTAGGTAAACCAACACCAGTTTTAGAGAACAAGGTTCGTAAAAACGGTAATAATACCTAGGCTCAGCCGGCCTCGAAGAGGATGTCCTTATCATCGTGTCCAACAACATCCTCATCATTTTCTTCAGCAACTTCACATGCAACAAACTTTTCAATTATTCATACTCATCCCTATGATTCTCGTGAACAAAGTTTCGTTTGAAAATGAATTTTTAATAATATTTACTAATTGAAATTATTAAGTCATACTTTATATTATTCTTTAATTATTTAATCAGTTCTTTGGATAACTACAATACGGTAATTTTTGGCTGTAAATTAATTATAGAATTTATTATTATAATAATAAATAATAATAATGATAATAAGAAAAAAAAATAAAAATCAAGTGGCATTAATAGACTGCCATGATTTTGTAAAATTTTCAAAATATGGCATCTTTTGAATCTTAAATAATTTGAAAAAAAAATATACAATAAATATTAAATCAAATTTTTAACTAACATTAGGATTATTTAAATAAATTTTTAATAATATTGATATTTACCATTAATGTGAAATGGTATTTTAATTAAAAATTGATTATTAAACCTTGCAATTGATAATCTTTTATTAAATAAAATATGTAAGGCTGCGTTAATTATTTTGATTAAAAATAAATTCAATAATAATAACTTTGAAATTATAATAAATATAGTGATTTGAAATTAATAAGTCAAAAAAAAAAATACAATAAAAATAAAAAATAAATTAATTGATATTTAAACTGTCCTTCAAGGACGACAAATATGTTCAATTTTGGCATCAATGTGTTCCAATTATAGTCACTTCAAAAATTTTATTTTTTATGATAATTAAAAAAATAATAAGTCTGACCCTATGTTCACTTAGTTGCTTTCAATCTCTAATAACATAGCCATCCTTGAAGAACAACGGTTTTCAAACAAAAGAAAAGTAAAAGGTAATTATTTTAATTATGAATAGCACAAAAAAAAATAAGTGGAAAATAAATACCGAACGGAATAAAAGTATAGAATTTTTTTTTTTCAACTCTTCTTTAAAAATGTCACTTTTCATAATTTTTTTCGCAATTTTTTATATTCTTTTAGAGTTGATTTTATAACTTTCATTTATTGATTATATTTTTATATAATATATATTAGTTTTAAAAAAATTGGGATAAAAATAAGAAAAAATAAAAATAATTTAATTTTTAAGAAAAAAAAAAAAAAGCCTTTTTAAAATATAAATTATAGTGTAATAAATTTACCAGCATATTCATAATATTGATTAGTTAAGTATTAAAATCTCGTTTTGAACATATTTTATCAATTAATTGTTAATTAAATAAATTATGTAATTATTTGCAAATGCACTTACTGATGCGCTAATAATTTAATTCAATTTTTAAAATACTATACACGGAGATAAATTTATTGCAACAGTTTCTATACTGTCTAAAATATCAATATGGAAATTTTGCCCGAATTCTACATAGAAGTTTATAGATTTCTATAAATCCTTATGGGATCCTACGGATTCTCACATGGATTCCATGGATTTCTTTCTGAGATCATTGACATAAAAAATTATTCCCATGGATTCCTATAGGATCCTACGATTTTCGTCATAAATTCTATAGAACTATATCTAAATTTATAGATTCCCTTAATATATTTGGTAAATCCATATGGATTTTTTAGACAGTATATGCAATTATGGGAACGGATCCTTTTTTCTGTGAAGCAAAAAAAAAAAAATATGCAGAATTTTGAACTTCTTGATCAAAAACGTTTCTCGACTGATTTAAATTGAAACGGAACTAAAAATTTAAAAACATTTTATAAAATTTTCGATATTCGTTCTAATCAATATTTCAAAAAAATTACTATCAAGTCTTGTAGAAAATTTTTCAGTAAATTTGGGGTATTCTGTAATTTTTCATGCCCTAAAAATTCAAAAATTTCCTAATATCAGCTTTGAAAATGCAGCGAATGCATAATTTTTCAGTTTCCTCATAAATTTTCCGAGTTGCGTGAAAATATCGATCAGTGTTCCTGACAACTTTACGAGTAGAACGTTTCCGATCAGGAACTCCTCCGGAAATCCACAGAATTTTTTTTTTTTTTTTTTTTTCATAAATTATCGGAACCATTGCATTAATTTTTTTCCGTGTGCTGAGAATAATATCGATCAGTTAAATAAAAGTATTTTAAAAGTTATTAAAATTAGCAAAGCATTAGCTGCCAAAAAATGAAACACTTTTGTGACACGCTGAAATTACACAATTTACACTTGCGATAATGATAATAAATATATTATTTGTAAAATAATAAAATGCAGCATACGACTCATGCTTTTGAAATATGAGACAAAAAAAAACTAATAAGCTTTTGATCAAATGAAATGAAACATAATGTAAGTTTTGTAATTGTACAATTATGTTTGCTCTAGATGTAAGAATTAATAATGTACTGTAATTATAAAATAGTTAATTAAATATTTTATAAAATTGACACAAGTGATACTTAATAGTAAGTTATCAATGAAATAAGTATAATAATTAAAAGAATCGATAAATATTTCCAAGTCGGCGATCAGCGATCGGTGAAGAAAATATAAATGTTACGAATAATAGAATTATGAATTTGAAGTTCATTTAACTTCGGTGGAGACATATCTATTAAAACGAGTGAATAGTTAATAATATTTTTCTATTCACAATTAAGTTGACGATGGTAAAGACAGTGTGCATGGAGAATAATAAATAATTAAGTAAATACTTCATTTTTCATAACGAAAATAGTTGAGCGCTTCAGTAGTTTTTTTAATGACAATAGAATATTTAATATTCATTTATATAAATATCACGTTACTAATTCCAAAATAACATATTTTTATACGCTATTTTGGCTTTACACTGTAAACAATTGGGAGGGATTTCGGAGTGATCTGGATTTTATTTCAATTCGCATTCACTGCACAGAAAAAAAGTGTTTTTTTGGCGCAAGAAAAATTTTTTATTATGAAATAGAAACAAAAATTTTCTTGACACAAGAAATTTCTTTCTCGCTCTAAATAAATTTTTCTTGGCTCAATAAATTTTTTCTCTCCAAGAAAATTTTCGTTTTCAATTCATAATGCAAAAAATTTCTTAAGACAGGTAAAATTTTTCTTGGGGTGAGTAAAAATTTTTTGAGCCAAGAAATCCTTTTTTTCTGTGTACGATTCGGAGTTTCAATATTAAAATAAATTCCTCTTCGGAGTGAATTTAAAATTTACTTCGCCTTCACTCCGCTAATTTTTACCATTTTAGGAAACTCTCTAAAACCAGAGCCCTGATTAAACAAAACGATTTACTCAATGATGAATGTATATCTATATAGTACGAAAATTGAATCGTTTTGAATTGTTTTGAATCATTTCTAATCGATTTGAATCGTTTATTTTTTAATCAGGGAGGGTCTATAATTTTTTGTTTCATTGCCAATTTTTTTGTAGACTTATTTTGTAGCTAAAAATAGAAAACAAAATTTTCAAAGCCAAAAGGACATATAGCTTAACTTATACACCCTTTTGGTTTTCAAATTTTTTTTTCCATTTTTCAGCTTTAGATTAAGTCTATAATATAATTAGCAAAAAAAAATTATACGCCCTCTTGACTTTAAACTTAGTGACTAAAACCAAAAGGGCGTATAGAAATATAAGTCCTTTTGGAATTAGTGATGTGATATATTTGAAATTTTAAATAAATAATGTTAATAATTTCATTCTATTAAAGGAAATAGAAATTTTTGAATTCAAATTCAATACATTTTGCGGTACAGGTACCATAAGGCGAATAATTATACAGCTTTATATGTCACTCGGGAATTATAAGGGCGTATAAAAAAATATTAATTTATAAAATTAAAAACAAATTTTTTTATCCGACCTCGTAGTTGCCGGGTGCCATTAAGACATATGATGTAATATTTACCATAATGATTTCTGGAAGAAAATTTCTTACCAACATTTTGGTAGAGTATACCCTTATAGTATCTGTACGATGCGATAAAAAAATAAATAAATAAATGTGATTTTTTTAAATAGCAAGGTGATCAATTTTTAAACAGTTCAAGATACATTACATTTAAAAACAATAAATTATTTAATTAACTGAGTAGAGTTAGTGAAGTAAAAAGAAACATAATTGAGGAATTCATGAAAGATTCATAAATAATAAATTTTATAAATATGCAGGCTCTAATATTTACCTAATAATTAATATATAATATAAGCCATTGAACGCACACAAGTTATATTTTGAGATTTGGTGTAATGGTACTCTATGAAATAAATTTTTTTAACGAGGCTGTGTTTAATGAATCGAGAAAGAAGGTTGCTTTTTAAAAAAGATTAAAATTTTCTGATAGAAGTAAAAAATTTTTTATATTTTGAAAAATTTCTTTATGTCAAACTAATTTTGATGAATTTAAAAAATATGATAATAAAGTTTGTCTTTTACTGGTGAAATTACCCGTGTATAAAAAAGATGTTTTAAGGAAATGTGAAAATTCTAAATTTGAAACAATAGAGAACTTTAAATTTGATGGTTTAAAATTTTTTTAATTTTTTTCATTCAAATAATTTCTCAAAAATTTAAACTCTTGAAAAAAAGATCGAATTCGTTCTTATAAAAAATAAAACTGAAAACGCTAAAAATAAATATATATATATATATATATATATATATATATATATATATATATATATATATATATATATATATATATAAATAGAAAAAATGTTCTCACTTAATTTTAAATTAATTTTTTTAATTTATGAATTTCTAAAAAGTAGAAAAAGATAAAACTCAAAATTATCAGTCTTAAATTTACAAGTTCTAGATATTTTTAACGGATAATTTTTTTTTACACGGGAGTTGATAAATGAGTATATTTTTTATTTAATAAAATGTATATAAATATTGATTTTTTTATATATATATTAATTGGTAAAATAAATTATTCATAGAATACCAGAGCAAATGTACCGAGCCTTGTAAATATAATATAGTAATAAATTATTATTTGTTGGAAAAATATGAGATAAAAATAAATATGAATGTTCATATGAAAAAAAAAAAAAAACGTGATATGGGTCAACATAAAGTTCAGTATATTCTATTAATTTAATTATTAATATTACATGAACATTTATTTATGTAAATAAAAAAAAAAGTATTTAGTATTAATCATTTAAAAATTAAAGTTATGGTTTGCTGTAACTAAAGTTTTGTTTTTATTCATAAATATTAAAAATTATTAGTTTTTTTTTTTTTTCGTATGAATATTTATAAGTATAATGTATAAGCAAGTGATGTAATTTAGAAATAGCTTTTTTAATTTGCATTTTTAATTATAATATATTAAGTAGTCATATACTTTCGGGTCAAAAATAATGACAGTAATTTTTTTTACGGTATTGACATTAAAAATAAAATAAAAATTTAATGACTATCATGGATGATATTACGTCATACTAAAATTGTTTTTTATTGTAATCATTTTTTTTTTATTTAATAAAAAATTTAAATTCGATTTTGTTTCTAAATAAATTTTTTTTTGCAATTGAATTATAATTTTTTTAGAAATTTAATTTTTTTTGGATTTTAAAATCGACAAAACTTAAAAAAAAGAAACTGTCAATAATTTTTAGACTTGAGAAATAATTCATTAAGCATTAAAATATATAATAATTTGTAATTAATTTTCAGTATTAATATTGAAAGAAAGTCTAATCTTACATGTAGATTAAGATATAAATATAGATTTAAAAAATTTTTAATCATTATCATTATCAATACAAACGTAAAAAAACGCATATGGAATAATATTTTATCAAAATATCTTGTAATTAAAACCGCTTCAAATTCCGTTAAATGTATATTTTATAAATTATTATTAACTAACAATTAATTATTAATAAACAATTTAATCATAAAAAAGTCTTTTTTTTTCCTGCCTAATTTCCTTTTTAAATTTTATATCACGAATTTTTAACGGTGCTTATTATTATTAAAACTTTTAGCGGTTCAATAATGAATATATTTCGAAAAATCTACTTCCGTTTCGGCTACTGAATGGCCATTTTTTATTTTTAGTTTCTTAGCAGTCACTTAATGATATCCAACTTTCGATCAAGAACCTGATTAAGAAAATGATTTGAAATGATTCAAAACAATTTGAATTGGGTAATATATAGATATACACTTATCATGGATCAAATCGTTTTTCTTAATCAGAGGAATAAAAAAACTACCAAAAAAAAAAAAAAAAAAAAATTGCCTACTTCAAAATTGAAATTATCTGACGGTTAATTGACGTTAATTAATATTATAAATATACATCAAGCATATTCTCATTTGTTCTTTTAACTAAATTCAAATATTTTCAAAACAAAAGATAAAAAAAAAATCTTAACATATAGTAAACGTCAAAATTTCTGTATCAGTAATTAAAAAATATGTGAAAAAAATAAACTAAAAATTTTTAAATAAATTAAAAATTTATGTTATGAAAATAATTCAAATAAAATAAAACAAATGTTGAATATTAAAGTGTGTGCGGCACCATCAGTTCCAGTTTTAATTTTATTATCTTTATCATCTTGGCTATGTATATGCCGATGGTTTTTTCGTTACAACATGAAAGATCAAGAAGTACTTTATTTTTTTACGCGATGTGGACAAATATTTCATTAAATATATCATCAAATAATATATTTAACAACTTTTTGTTTTAGGTCCTCAATGCCCTAATTATCTATTACGCTGTCATAACTCTATTAAATATGATGTTCTTAGGACATTTCACTTTCGCTTGTAGATGTTCGCACATAAAATATTTTTTAAAAAATATACTTGATATTTATTATACATAATTTTTTAAAAATTTATTTACAGAACCGAAAAAATTTACGATCAAAAAAGAAAATATTTAAACCTTTTTGCCGCTAATTTTAGTATCAAATCACGTGGTCCTTGCGGTTGCGCACCAGAACGCTCAGCAAACGTGCAGTCATAAATTTATCCAATTAAAAAATTTATTAATCAAAGTTTAACAAATAAAATAATATACAAAAATGAATACTCTACGATCAATTGTACAAAACAAAGTTTCATTACGACAATTTCATTCATGGTTTGTATTTTAAATATTCATAAATTCATAAGTATTTTTATAAACTCCATTGCTTGGTTTAACATAACCTACTATCAGTATTTAAAGAATCCAAAAAAATTATGATAATTAAATTATTAAAAACCTAACAGAATTTAAATTAATAGTTTTAGATATTGTCAAGGAGAAGTAGCAACTGCTGCAATACCAAAATTGATAATTCCTGCACCAGAAGGTACCGATGGACCATTGAGCCCTAAAATTGAAAAACTTGTTCAAGATATCACTGCTCTTAATTTAATTGAAGTCGCACAATTGAGTGATGTTTTGAAAAAACGACTCAATCTTCCTGATGCTCCTGTAATGGCTTTCGGCAGTGCGGCACCTAAAGCTCAGGTTTTTGTTGTTTTTTTTTTTTTTTTTTACTCAAGAAGAGCCGGGTTTTTTTTCTCTATCACTCTCAAGTAGACGAACGGTCTTATCCTTGTTGCACTTGCACAGTAAATGGAAACTTTGTTAGTTTTTCTCTTCGACAATTTAAAATTTTGAGAAAATAAAATTTTAGATTCCTAGACTAGAATAATAAACCGAGTTTCCTTTTTCATTTTGAGGTTAGAGCTTTTGTTTGAAAGAAACTTTGACAAACCCTGAACGCTATATTGTCATTTCCATAAGTTGATGACAATTAGACGCCAACTTGTTGAGAAAGTTGGTGGCAAAAGTTAGCATTCAATTAATTGACGGAAAGTTGCCTTTAATTTTACCAGAAATGTTGCGGCAGTAGATTGCCGCCAAGTTCCTGGAAAATTTGGTAACAATTTGCAGTCAACAGTTACAAAGGTTAAAGTTGTTCTCAAATTGATCACAACGAATTGACCAGAAAGTTAATGTCAATTAGTTGCAATCAAGTTGATGACAACTTTCAGCCTTTGTAACTGTTAGCTGCAAGTTGTTACCAACTTTCTGGAAAAATTGAAGGCAACTTTCCGTTAATCAATGGAATGCCAACTTCTGCCATCAACTTTCTCAGAAAGTTGGCGACTAATTGCCGGCAACTTATAGAAATGCCAATTTTTGCGGTCTACTTGGTGACAAGTTGCTGCAGTAAATTATCGTTAGCTTGCTGCCAGATGATTATCAGGGCAGCGATACTATGTATTAATTTAAATTTATCTAAATATTTGGATTAAACTTTTAGGAAGAAGAAGAAGTAGCACCACAAAGAGTCCAAACGTCATTTACTGTAAAACTAATTAAATTTGATGAAAAACAAAAAGTTGCTTTGATTAAAGAAATCAAAACGTTGATGCCAAATATGAATCTTGTACAGGTAATTTACTATTGATAATATACTGATGTAAAATTTTATTGGCAGTGTTACGGGTCTACACAAAATATCTCTACTCAGTGACGTCTTTATTTAGCTTCAATTTTATACTCAATGCATATAAGATGATATTTTTTTACTTTTTCCACAAAGACTTACTTCAGATCCTTGTCAGAGTACCATGTCTACACACAATCCTCATAGCAATCTCGATAAAATCAAGCAAAACTATATATACTTTTGTTATATACCTTTACTAAGATTTTTACAAGGGAACTTCTATTTTTTTAAACTTTATTGAAAAATTACGAAGTCTAACTCAGCTCAATAATTTATCCATCACATGATTTCTTTACTTCACTTAAATTACATTCCAGGATAACTCAACTCGAAATTCATAAGAAAATAAAAAAAATATCTTAGTAAATTAAGAAATTTTGGGTTGAGTTGTCTTGGAAAGAAAATAAATCATGTAGATAAATTATTGAATTCAATTATAAATTTCATCATTACTTTATAAAGTTAAAAAAAAAAGTGAAATCATGTTGACAAAAAATATTTATGGCACTCTAATTAAGAAGTAGCTTTTGTGGCCACTGCTCCATTTTTGGACATTTAATACTTTATTTAAATTAATGAAAAAAAGTAAAATAAAATTTCCACTTTAATAGTGGGACAAAAGTATTTCGATACATATTTAAAAAATTAATTATGTTCTTACGTCTTTTACAAATAAATTTATTTAAATTTTTCAAGTGTCCAAAACTGGCCAAAAACGGTACCTCTACCCTACGTCTTTATAAAATTAAAATCATTAACAATAATAGAATACAGCTCATTAACATTTGATCAAGTCTATGGATAGAAACAAATACTATTAATCCTTAAGAAGCACTGAGTAAAAATTACTCGGGACTACTTTTGAATGTGCGCAATTTTAGAACGCATATTTTTAGTAAAATTTTCTATCGATTGAAAAAAGAACTAATGAAATTTGATCAATTCGATCACAAGATAAAAGCTTTGAAAGTTTCGCAGGATATAAATTTACTGCGTGTTCAATTTTACTTATTGATATGTAACGTCATATGTTATTGAGAAGAATTGAAGCTGAATAAAGACATTGAGGAGAAATATGATTTCTCTTGAGTAGACTTGTAATGCTCTCGTTATATATGGTATTAATATGTTTTATTTAAATATAGGCTAAAAAATTCGTGGAAAGTGTCCCGACAATTGTAAAGGCAGATGTAGGTAAAGAAGAAGCTGACAAACTTAAAGAAGCCATTACCAAAGTTGGTGGAGAAATAGAAATAGCGTAAATTTTTTATTTCATTAACTACCTTTTTATCATTTATCATTCTTTATAATTATTAGTTTTATAATAAATATCAATACCAACAATACAACTCTTTGTCATTTATTTTTAATTTATTTATTATATTAAGCGCATTCTCAGAAAGTACCCCCTACTTTTTAAAAATATTCCATAACTTTCAGCTGTCATAACGGTATTAGATTTTTATTAATTAATTAAAAAAAAAATTAAAGCATTGATTGAAAAAAGGAATAAGTAATTGCAGATTTGCTGAGATGTAGATTTTTAAAAAATTACTTACAGTTGATATCAATTAGGAGATTAACGAAATTTATTAAACAAATTTCAGTAAAATATTCATGTCAATTTTATAGATCGAATTTTCAAATTTTGTAGGCTACAATTAATTTAACAAATTTAGTTTAACTTCTAATTGATAACAACTGTAAGTAATTTTTAAAAAATTCTGTCTTGGCAAAATTGCAACGTTGTCTTTTTCCAATTGAAAGTTATTGAAAATTTCAAAAAAGTGGGGGACTGTCCAAAAATATCCTTAATATTAATAACAGTAAAACCTCAATTTTTTCCTATTTATTCCCAACTTTGATTGTTTTTTTTTATTTCATTTGCCGAACCTTTTTTTTGTACTAAGGTACGTGACCGTATATCAGTAATCGAGTGTAAAAAATGTATATTTAAAAGTAACTTTTGTTAGAGAGTTTCGAAATAACGAACTATTAACTAAAAGAATGCAATTTTTAGTCTGAAATTAAATTCATTTCTTCAGTAGCACTGACAACTAAGGAAGTCAAAAAATAAACGGGCAATAAGTAACACCTGGTGATAGATACTATTGACAGAACTAAATCATGAATCAGATCAAATTATAGGACGAAGTAAAACAAAAATAAATATGAAGATGTAATTAATTATAATAAATAAACAGAAAATAACTATCAAATTTTTAATCACTCATAGATTTCAAAGTGATTACAATGAATCATTATCATTTTCTTCTGTATCTATGATATATTCTAACTGGTGACCAGTGAAAATATTCTCAGTAATTAATATCCCATAAAAAAATTCAAAAAAATATCCCATTTGTGCACAGAATTAATTTTCTGTAAAATTATGACCGAGAATTTTTATTTATATACAAATAAAAATTCAAAAGTTAATAAATAATCCTAATAAATAAACGTTTTAAAGTTAAATGAATAAAAAGTCAAACTTGTTATTTATTTTTTAAATAATCATCAATTTTTTTCCAAGTCATGAGAATAAAAACATTCAAATTGAACTGAAGGTCAAAAACTATATCCCGCTACCGTAATTACAGTACACGACAATAATATTTACAAAAAACAAGTCATATGCAGGTTACGCAAAAGTAGAAGAATATAAGTGATCGATAATCATTTGAGTAATCAAATTTATAAACTTTTTTACGTGTATTGCATATGACTCAGTTTGCTAGGTCAGTTATCACTTTTAAAAAACGTCAATTATGTATCAATATATTACTCATTGACGTCAATAGTTGATATAAATTGTCGTAAAATTTTATTTTGTCATCATAGTTTTCTCAAAAGTGGATCAAAGCACAATATTTTGAGCTACTGAGTTAAAGTTTTTGTCAGCCAACACCATCTTCAATAAAAAAAGTTTAAAAAATGGTAAAATATTTTGAATTTAATAACAATATTTAATTTTATAATTAAATACATTTTTTTAAAAACTAATTTTACTTTTCTTTTAACTAAAAATTTTTCAAGTACTGATTAAATTTTCATCGCGAACAAAAACTTTAACTTAATTTATTTAATATTTATTTATTACAGGCATCAAAAAGTGTCATCCGCATAATTTCAATCATTGTTTTGATCGAATTCATCTTTTTTACATCAACCGAAGCAAACCCACTAATTGCTATGTCTAATATCGATGACGATTTATCATCATTACCATCATCAATATTTCACGGGTCAAGTGAACCAGTTAAACTTATACGGAAACCTAGATCATTAGAACAAGAACCAGCGAATGGAGCTCAAGATGATTTAGAAACTGCAGCAGGTACCAATTTACTTCGACCTTTGTTTGTTTATCGCCAACAAATGGAATCGCGTGCTCGTCATAATAGAAAAGCTATTGGAAGACGTCATGCATTGTATTATTAAATGATAACTAAATAAGTTTCTACAATTAAAGACTGATGGAAGAATCGAGTGAGAAAGAATTATTTAATAACTTTTTTTAATGATAATTAAATATACGTTTGTCGTCAATGGATATATAAGTTTGCTATTTTTCGATATGTACTACTAATTATTAATCATAAACAAATAAAAAAATTATTAATCAAATAGTAAAATTAAATTTTTTATAACACCCGCATTGAAACTGAACTGTCGGTCAAAAATCAGCCTGTTTCGACTCACTCTAGACTTAAAACTCTCAGTATCAGTGCAGATAATATGAAAAATATCGTGTGTAGCATAAGATAAAACACAATTTTTAATGAGGGTGTTGTCTGCCCGAGCAGAAGGCAAAGGCTGACATCACCCAAAGTCTAAGCTTATGTTTTATCCCTTGCCACATAATATACTATTTTTTATTAACATACTTCAATATTTTATTTTATTTTTGAGAATAATATTGAATTTGAAGAAAATATAATAATTTATAAAGAGACATTTTGATATCAACTTCCTAGTTGTTGAAGCGACAAATGAAATTATTCGAAATTCGATCTCATTTTAAAGACCATGTGACAAAATAACCCATTATTCAAAATTCTCTCAACAGAGCCACAAAAATTGTAAAAACAAATTAGGCCACAGTTGTTGTATTTGAAGGTTTAAAAAATTCAAACTCAGAAAAAGTGCGGCTATGGAGGAACGCAGTGGATCCTAAACTATCAAAAAATGTATATACTATACTACCCATCAAAAAAAAATTTTTTTTAAAGTTAAGAAAATCGTAAAATTAATTTTTCAAAATATATTTTGAGCATTTAACTCTCGAATTACACAAATTCAACTTAATCATGAGTTATTTTGTTCGAAATTATCTCCTCAATAAGGAAAAAATCAGACAACTCGAATTCGAGTTGATTTTCGATATCTGAGGTCGTTCCGAAACGTGAAATCATATGAAACCTTTTAGAAATGTCGAATTAGAAAAAGTTAATTTCAGTTCTGACGCAGTAACGATAAATAATATCAATGATAATAATAAAGTCATATTAAGTAAAGGGAAAATGTGCGCCAAGTACTTAGAGTTGGACTTAAAATGCAATTCAACAATATTGTTATCATTTAAATTATCATGCTATCAAAAAATTTAAATTTTATAGAAAAATTCACTCACCACGCCGAGAAACATCCAGACCAGCATACAATTCTTTCAGTTTCTACAAAAAAGGAAAAAAAAAAAATTATATGTCAAGTAGATAACGGGCAATTTTTTATTTGAAAAATTCTTTAAGTCTGAAATTAAATTTTTTTTTTACCTCGGCGGCCGTAATTCTAAACTCTCAGCATCTGGAACTGTTTCGTCTGGAAGCAACTTCTTTTACTCTTAAATCTTAAGACTGACACACTATCAAAATCATCGCGCCAACTAAAAATAAAATTCGAAATTACTAGTAAATTTAAAAAAATAATTATCAGTATCGAGTAATTTCCTTTTAATCACTATAATGTCACCGGAATTGAATTGACTAGATTAAAAAATTAATTTCGTAAAATTGACACATAATTTTTCAAAAATTCTAGTTTGTAACGTTATAAAATTATTATTACCTTGATTATCATCTTCATCTCAAATAATTAAATGAAAGCTGGCTCATGTCGACTCGAGTGGCGGTTCAACGCTTTATTTTACCGGTGACTTTCGTAAGCACATCCGTTGATTTAAATTTAAAAATTCAAATTTTCCTTCTTGGCGCTAATATTTTTTCGCTTAATAAAACAGAAACATTGCAGCCTATAACAACAGTTACTAATTTATTACATATTACAAAAATTAATTTTAGAATTAAATTCACTATCACTTATTGATTTAAGTGGATATTAAATTTAATCACTTGTTTTTTTCAGTATAACTAAAATTATATCTTACCATTTAAATATAATTAATTTTCCTCGGTATATAATATATTAATATCCTGTAATATCTTATAAATTTCATTGTATTGCTTTCATTTCTGAAACAATTTAAATTATTTGCCTTAAAAAAAATTTTTACCGAAGGCAATCAACGGCTTTTTTTTGTAATTAAGTTTATATATATATATATATATATATATATATATATTTATGTATGTATGTATATATCATAAAATTAGTTAGTTGAATATGAATAAAATATTGAGTAATTCGATACTCGTAAAATCAGAGATAAAAAAATTAAATACAAAAAAAAGAAATTTTTTTTGTAATCACAGTGATAATTATAAAAATTAATGAAAGCCAAGTGTTGAAGACTTGGCTTTAGACAGTTTAACAATATTGTTGAATTGGTAAAATAATTATATTGTATAAAATAATAAATTTGATAAATATATTCACTCACCACGACGAGAAACTTCCAGACCAGCAGACATTTCTTTCAGTTTCTAAAAAAAAAAATTGACAATTTTCATTAGTCCAAATGTAAATATTTATGAAAATAATTAATTATATCATAAATTTGACGTTTCATTACCTCGGCGGACGTTATCGTAAATTTTCAGCAACGGAAGAGCCGCTCGGTCCAGAAGCAAACTCGATTACTGTCGACTTTCTTGATGACACCATCAAAATTTTCCTGACACCTGAAAAATTAAAGCATGAATTTTTAGCATTTACAAAAGATGAATAAAATCGAGTGAAGTTATTTGAATAATTAAATTTGTCAAATAAATAAAATATAATTCATATTTAAATTCTTAGCTTTAGAAAATTATTCTTACTTTATCTTTGATAAATAATTGGATGAGTTTCTGTGCTCGATGATCTCGACCAATGAACACACTGGATTACAACGGCAATTTCAGTAAGCTTCGGCGCTGGTGGCAATTTTTTAAAGTTTAAATTTCCCTCTTGACGGCCATCTTTGTCCGATGCCTAACAACTGTGGCGTTGTTTCATCAGGATCCATAGTCTTGATATCGGCATCTTTTTCAATTTTTTTCAGCATTCTGTACTTAAAATCTGAAATTTGAGAAAAAAATATTTACTAATTTAATTTAATTTAATTTATTATTTTTCTAGTCTGAAATATTTAAATATTTCAACTCTGATTATGATTTTTTTTTAATTTAATTCAATTAAATATTTATTAATAATTCAAATGTTAAAAATAAAGTAACAAAAAAAATTATTCAAGCCAAGAACAGCGACAGAATTTAAATATTATATTTTATCAGATAAATATCAATTATTTTATAAAAATTGTTACTACAATGTATTCCGCATGACATAATAAAGTTAATGTGACATTAATTATTAATTGTTAGCTCGAATTAACTCACGGAATTAATTAAAATAAATAATATGCAAGTGCATTGGATATGTTGACTCGTTCGGACATGACACTTTCTGAGGTCTGTCTGAGCAACTCGAGTCGCCCAGCAGGAGAAAGCGCCCAACGGCTATTGGCTGCTGCGACTGCGCGCGCAGCTTTAAAAGCGCGGGAGGTTTGAATTCCGTTTATTCAAAAAATTCAAACTAACTATCGAATTATTTTATGATATTGAAGTTAACCGGCATCTAATAATTTTTGAATTTCTTTTTAAAACGACAAATCATAAAAAAAAAAAATATAAAAAAAAATTTCACGTATAGTTTTTTTAATTTTCTACATGTGCATTTTTTTTTTTTTATAATTGACTTGTTAAAAAAAAATCCGAAAATTGCAAATCGTCTGTTAACTTCAGGATCATTGCTAACTTCAGGCTCGTATTATTTTTAACATGTAAACAATACATCTCACAAAATTTTCTTTTGAAAATAAAAAGTTTTATAAAATAATTTTTTTTTTTAATAAACAATCACGTCTGTGTCTTTGTTTAACTTTTTGAGATATCAGTAAAACTTAAAATCGAACCATCAACGAAAACTTATAAAATAAAAATTAATAAAATAAGTTGAAAGTAAATCGAAATTTTTTTTCGAGCATGCAAGATAATAATTCGATGATTGAATCTATAATTAATGAAAATTTTCATGATACTGAAAATAATGGATGTGAATGTAGCAGAAATCAGACAAATTTAAAATTATAAATCAATAAAGTAAATAATAAATAAAATTAAATTTAAAAATTAATAAGTGCATTTTTATAAATATTATTTTTTTTATTATTTACTCTATTTATTTATAATTTTTAATTCGTCTGATGTCTGCTACATTCACACGCATGTGAATTTAACTGAAAAGTGGGAATTTTTTAAAATTTGAGTAAATAAATAAAAAATGTAAGTAGAATAAAAATTAAAAAATGCGTATTTAATTAAATAAAAAATCAGTACGCGCATTTTATTAAATTTCAAATTTTAATTAATTTAAAATTTATAAATTGTCTCATGTCTGTTACATTCACACTCATTGAATGTAGCAGACTTGAAAAAAAAAACTTTTTTTTTAAATAAACAAATAAAATACTTATAGAAAAAAATAAAAAAAAGCATGTCAATAACTTTTGAAAATTTTTCAGTGCCATTAAAAAAAAACTACTTTACTCACAAGTATCTTGTATATAAAAATAAAAAAATGTCTGATGTCTACTACTTTCAGTATCATCAATTTTCCTGATATTTTCCAAAAATCTCCAATAAAAAATTATTCTTGTCAAAGAGTATTATTTAATATTCAATTATTGAAAGAATGTCAATTAATTAAATTAATTAATTTTTAGTGAAATAAATTGATAAAACATCTTAACTAATTTTTAAACCAACTTACATTTGCCGCCATTTTAAATACTAGCCAGCCTGCCACAAGCACTCATATACTAAATAGCCTTCAACTATAAACACACATTAAATAAATAAAACGACTGCAACTAATCAATTTAAAAACTCTAATGATCACTTGAAGATAAATTTAATTACTTAAAAATTTAATTACTTTAATTCGTGCATTAAAATAACAACAATGAACCTGGACAAAATGACACGAAAATAAAGCCAACTGAATTTAATTTATTTAAAACCATTAGTTTACTGACATACTTTATTTTTTATCTTAAAATGTGTATTGATCACTTAAAAATTTATTGAAACTAATTAGACTTTTGTTACTGAGTTGTTTAATAAATAAACTAATTATTTTAACGAAGTGCAGCCGCAACTGTAAACAACAATCAGGCGGGAGGCTGACTGAGCTCAGAAGTTCTGCGCGTATCCGTTCCGATTGTCGCCACTGCAGCGCTTGTGTCGCTTCAAATTTTATTTAACCGCCATGACAGTGACGCGCAGTTTCGTATCCGCAATTTAATTAAGTAATTAACTATTTTTAAGTCGTGATTAATTAAAACTCGTGGAAAAAATAATTCTTCACTTTTTAAAAAACATTTAATTATAATAATTTTCGTTCTACTCGAAATATAAATTATAAAAATAATTAAATTACTTCATGTAAAATTTTACGCTGTTCAAATCTTGGCATTTGTCGAAGTTCACAATTTAAATAAAATATCAACTTTGCAGACTTTTATTTATTATTATTCATACATCAGAGATTTTTAAAATAACAAGTAATTATAAATAAATATATTCATTTATTTGTTTTTATAATTTTTTCATTTGAAATTTATTGTAAAAATAATTTTTTTTCATTCCGTGAGTGTTTGCCGCCATTTCAAATTGAAAATTTTGTGTCAATCAAAAGTTTTTTGATTTTAATTGAAAGTGCTGTAAGTAATGAGTGTTTAATACTAATTAAAAGTGTTGTGTGATAATTTTTTTAATCATCAGTGCAGAGTAAGTGTAAATAATTTTATTTGGTATTTAATTCAAATATTAGGAGAAAAATAAGCGGGAAAATAAACCACTAGTCGCTTTCATTGGAAAAAATTTTTTTATTTTAAATTATTTAATAAGAAAATTTCAGGAAATTTAATTACCATTTTTTTACGATAGCTTGTTAGTGTTATCATAGTCGAAATGTCAAAAATAACAAGATTTGATTTTATGATAGCAAAGTTAGCAGACATTTGAAATTAAAAAAAAATTTTTTTTTTAACAGATCAATAATGAAAAAAAAAATGTTTCTAAAAAAATAGACATGTAGAAAATTTCATAAACTATACGTGCAATTTTTCAAAATATTTTTTTAACATTTATTTTTTTGTTAAAAGAAATCCAAAAATTTTTAAATGTCTGCTAACTTCTTTGTCATTTTGGTTTCCTATACATTTTCTATGGATTTTTTTAAACGGCGATCTTCGTCAGAACTACGGCCTCGATGGATGAAAGACTTCCATCACATTAAGGTACAGTGAAAAATAAATTTTTTTTTTCTCCAAGTCAGTGAGTCATGACTTTCTACAGATTATCTATAGATTTTTGCGGCAATCAAAAGAACTTACTATAAAACTTAGAACTGATTAGATTAGTTTACAAGTTATACGAAAAATTAAAATTTTAAAAAATTTTTTGTTCTTAATTTTTTTTGGATAACTCGTAAATTACTCGATTGATTTATTTTTGTTTAATCAAATCTAAGTCTCAACAAGTTCTTTAGATTGCGGAAGAGCACGTGCAAGTCAGCTGACTTTTTCTCAAGATATCGTTGGACAAAAATTCCTTTTCTTCAGCGAACTGTATGTTTTTTCAGTCTAATCGTTTTTGAACTCGAAAAGTTCACTAATAATAACGTTTTCGAGTTCTTTAAGCTCGAAAACAGCGGGAAGTTTTGGGGTCGGTCTACAGGGACAACCATTTTTCAGATATTTTTTAGATTAAAACATTTATTTGTAAAAAACATATACAAGTACATCAATCATTTACTTAAAAGTCATGAGTAAATAAAAAAAGTATACAATAATTTTACATAAATAAAAATACACCCTGTTAATTTAATATTTACATCAGTGTTAAATTTATTACAGTAATTAATAAAAAGTTATTATAAATCACTTGACAATGGTGATGATGCTTCTTTACTGCACACCGAAATCTGAAGATAATTAATGTGTGCATCAATAAATAAATTTAAAAAATTAATTTTTTTGCAAACTCTAACATGAAAGCTCTACTTTTACTTGAAAAATTTTCTAGAATTAACTTAAATTATATGTAAATATACAACTAATCTAAACTTTTTCATAATACCTATTTCCATGGGTGCATCTGCGTTATTTAAAAGTGATTTCGCGAAACAAGGTAGTCTAATGTTGTCATGAAGTCTTTTGATGTCATTGACAGTCCCTTTGAGAATATCATCAAGATTCATTCCTTCAGTTACCACAGCTTCATCAGCTATCAATGAAAGATGAACATTGCCATCGTATGTTAAGAATGAAAAACCTATACCCGTTGTTCCCCTTAAATAATATTTAATATTATTAATTTTTTACCGTCATTTAAATATTTTTTTTATTTTCTTGACAAAGAGAAGTAAAAAGAGAAGTGATAAAATTAATAAATTACAGAAACACAAATTTATCTTGATAATAATTTTAATAATTCTCTATTTACTCCGCTTTTATCATACTAATTAAGTAAAATTCCCATAAATGACTGATTCAGTTAATTTAAAAAAATACAAGTCTGGGAAACAGTCACTCTCAAAATATCTTTTTTTTTTTTAAATGAGTCCACACGCATACATATTTATTAGGGTGGCTCAAAAAAATTTTTATTCTCCTTGTCACCTTTCAAAAAAATTACCGAGTTTTAGTTCTAAAATTCAAGATTAAGGAGCTGCGCAAGAATTTTTGAAAACTTAAAAATTTTTAATAATTGAGATTTTTCTTTTTTTTGCTTCGACAATTTTACTACAGAAAATATATGATCTCTGGAAAATTGTCACTTCAAAATGTAAATTTTAAAAGTGTATCAAAATTTACAAGAGATAATTATTTATGTAATCCTATTTTTGGTAGGAAGAAAAAAAATTTGAAAAAAAAAGCAAACTTAATTTTTTTTATATTTTTAAGATTTGGAAAATTCCAGAGCAGTCTCTGAACTTAAATTTTTGAGCTTTACCTCAGTGATTATTTTTTTTTTTGTACCATATATCAAATTTATGAAGTGTGAGAGCGAAAATGAAAAAATCATTTCTTTCTTAAGCCGCCCTGGTATTCAAACTCAACATATGTATGCACGTGTGTGTAAGAAGTATAAAAATGCCTATAACTATGATGAGAGTGAGATTGGACAAAAACCAGTCACTTACTTCCTATAAGTAAACTATTGTTCATACCTATGAGGAATCCAAAATGACATTTTTTTTAATGTATGACCTAAAATAGCCACCGCTTGTGGTCCTGGCAAATTACTAAAAACCATAGTACTGTGGCTTTTAAGAAACGGCCTAAGAAATACTTCAGGTAATGCAGCTGACAGGCATGTCATTACCCAGTAGTTAACTAAATAATCTGGATCACTTCGTAATTTTCTGTAAGACTTTGATACGTCACGTAAACGACCAAGTAATTTTCTAGGATCATCAGTTGGATAACCACAATAAATTCCATTAACTTCAGAAATACAAAGAGGCAACAGTCCAACAGAAAAACGATTTTTGAAAGTTAGTTTTTGACTTGGCGCTGTCATTCTCGTCGGAATTACTACTGTCAAATTTTTCGGCGCTGTTTGGCCAATCTATAAAACAAATGAAATTAAATTTTTTAACATCTTTATTTTATGAAAAATTAGTATTACTATACCTGCCAGAAATATTTATGCAGATTTGCTGATAGAGAAGCGAGAATGACGTCACTAAATCTTGTTCCTGTTAAATTTTTTATGTCTCTTATTTTTGCAAGAAGACTTTCATATTTGTTGTCTTTAAAATCCTCTTCCATCCAACAAGAAATTTTTTTATCTCCACTCAATGCTGGACCATGAAGAGCACTAAAAATTATTCAATGTCTTTGACTTCAAATGCAGTAAAAAAAAATTCAATTACAGTCGAACTCCATTAACTCGGATTCCATTATCTCTGAACTTCCCCTCAATGTTGACCCCCACTACGAGCTACACTGTCTCCCACCTGCTATACATTTGTATGTCTGTGTATATTTATCTATGTATCATTCATGCAGATGTAAGCGCATGCGTACAGTTTAAGGAAGAAGGGGTATCCGTTAACTCGGAAATTTCAAGAAATTTCTGCTCCTCCGTAGACTAAGTCTCCGAATTGATGGTGTTCGACCGTAATAAATAAAGAAATTTTTTTAATTGACAAACCTGTCATCCATACTTAGACAAGCTTGTCGCCAAAGACAATTCGGTATTAGTATTAACGCTGTAATATTTTTTAACATTTTTCTTAATTTATAAAAAATGTTAAAAACAATAACTTTTACAACTTTCAAATTTTTTATAATTCCAATTTTAATTTCCGCTGTTGTAAGACTGGTTAACAACCACCACTTGATCTTTAAATATTTTTTCAAGCCTCTGAAGACTCGGCTTAAAGAAATTCTTACAGCGAAAGGCATCGATGCACTCAATGCATCAGAAGAGTAATAAATAATATCTGATGAATATTTCAAAGTACCACAAATTGATGAATGTCTTCGGAGTTTTGGTACAGTTAAAAAATTACTCGGATTACTATTTAGTATTTTTATTTTTTCATCCGTAAATGCCAAGTGTGTTTTTATTTTATAATTTGATGAATCTGCAATTGCTTCCAGTAAAAGTCTCAATAGAGCAACACCATCTCCAAGACAATGATGAACCCGGAACACTAGTGTAACAGTTCTTTTTAATTCAATATTATTTATATCCTCATCAACTCTTTGGAATTCATAAGACTGACAATTTTGTCCGATCAAAATTTCCCATCCGGCAGAATGATTTTCCGGAAGTGTTTTATTACTTTCACGCGAAATTATGTCTTTCAAATATCCTCCATAAACATCATTACAAGTTCCATTGCATTTATTATGATCGATATCTAGCCAGCGTACACGTTCTTTTAAATTTATGTCATCGCTTATTTTCCAAAACCAATATCCATATTTTTTTTCACGCGCCCAAAATAGTTTATCATAATTTTTGGATAGCAAACGATCTTTAATCAAAGTTCTAAAGTCTTCAATAATATTCACACTATTGGTGCTCATTGAGTCTAATTCTAAAACGCCGAGGACATTTATAACTGACAAAGCTGATGGATCTTCTATAGCCCACACGCAATCGGTTCCTTCCAATAAGCCCGCAAATTTTTTACCCATGGTAATTTTTAATATTAATTTAATAATTTGGCGGTAAATAAAAAATACAGTCAATGCTGTAGCAATAAAAGGGGCGATTATTAAAAAAAAACTCATGTTTAGTATCATAAAGGCAATATTTTTTAACTTCGACTCTACGTAATTATCAAACTGAAAATAAATATGTTAATATTAATTACACGTTTTTTAATTAATTAATTAATTAAATTTAAAAAATACCTTCGCGGGAAAAAATTTAGATTCAGCATACAGAGCTATTAATAATCCTGTAAGGATTCCCAATTTAGCGGGATTTTCAAAAAGATTAAACTCATTGACATCATTCGATTTAGTTCCATTCCAATTGGATGCTATATCGTAAGTCATTGATGCGTTTCCAACTGTTTCCCAAACAAAACTCCATAAATTTATTGACCTAAATAATTCTGGTACATCCATCTGAAAATAAATAATTCAAAATTTATTTATTATTTTGTTTAAAAAAAAATAATTATTCAAATATTAAAAATAACTTACGATGTAATTATGAAATAGTTTTTTTACAAAATGAATTGTCGGCATATTGCGATCAACAAAACTTATTTTATCTTTTTCTTGCGCTTATATAAAGAAGCTCTTCAATTCTTGAGTGATTATTGTTGGATCCAATTATTAAAAATATCCAATCATAGCATTATGACTGTTAAGTAGCCTACGTAATTGTGCCAATTTATGTTATACAATCAAATATATTCATCATTACTATTATTATTATTATTATCATTATTATCAGCTAGTATTGTTAATTGTCTGTGCGAAAAGAATGACAAGCACTCGATGAATCGGAACTTTCATGGCAGTGACAATTAATTTTTATTTTTTGAACAAGAGTACGCAAAAGATAATTTTCGCGAGCTAATCGATCACTTCTTTTTGTTTCATAAGCCAACAGAGCTTCTTTACTAGGTTTTAAAGACATTCGCGACGTAGTAGGGGTACCATTATTATTATTATTATCGTTTACTTCTAACAAGGCGTCATGTAATAACATTTCAATTGATTCGCGTAAAAGAGTTTCTTCTTTGTTCTTACGTTTTTTGAAATTTATATATTTATTGCAAATATAATTTATTAATTCTTCACGTTGGGTCAATTTTTCTCCAACGTCGAGCAATTTTTGTTGTAATAATGCGTTCTATTAAAATTAAACAATAGTAAAGTTCAATAAATTACTCTCTAAAAGTGAATCAGTGAAATTCACTTCAAATTAGTGAATATTCACTGGGAACCAGTATTAAGTATACTACTGGTTGAATTAGTGGTAAACTTATAGCTGTAGAAATAGTGACTATCCACTGATTCGCGAGAATTTCACTAATTCATTTTTAGAGAGTACATTTACCCAAGTAGCCCAGACAGCATTCAAGTCGGAATGGCTGCTTTACGACGTCTTTTTGAAGGCGCCCTCAAGAAGTCTTTTTATGACTTCTTAAAGGTGTCATTTTTAGGAATTCTTAATTAAGAGTTCTTGAAGACTCCATAAATAAGACGTCAGTTTTGTGACGTCTTAATGTATTATTTTTTTAACTTCTTTATGAAGTCAAAATTAGGAGCTTCTTAAAGACGTCATGATAAATTCATATTGAAGTCTTATTTGCGAAGTCAAAAAAAAGAACTCTTTTTAAAGACGTCTTACTGAGTTCGCTAAGTAGCTCATTCTACATCTTGAGAACTTCTTAAAGACTTCTTTAAGATATTGATAAGACGTCCAAATTATAAATAGGAACTCATTCAGAACTCATCAAAACGCCATTTCGCTATCTGGAAGCACACCTGACTTTGTGACATCTATAAGATACCAATTTTTAGGCTGTTTTTTGACATATCAAAAAAAAATTTGCCTTGTCCTTTTAAAAGACATCTTCATGACATCTTAAAGTTGTCTCTGTGCTACTTGGATATTTTAATTTTTTACAAAGATGTAAATAGTATTTTTCAAAAGTTGTTAAATATTGACAAATATTTCAACACAGTAATTTTACTTGAATATTTTACTACATTATGTATTATTCACAATAAAATTAATAACCTGACTTTCTTTATCATGCAAAAGAACATCTTTTTCTCGTATTTGGCGTCTTAATTGATCATTTAATTTCAATAAAGCATCATACCTATAAAATAAATAATAAAATAATATCCGTTACCAAATTTCCCCCATTTTTAATTTTAAAACATACTTTTGATTCCATGATTTCTTAGCTTGAATTTTCAAACTCTGTGGTAATTCATCCGTAGCATTATATCGAAATAAGTCTATAAAGAATATAAATAAAGTTATTATATAATTATATGACCACAGATATTTAAAATTAATCATAACATCTAAAAATATGAATATGTGATGTACAAACTAAGCATATTTGTATTTCGCTTTTCAGATTCTTTCAAATTATCTTTCAATCTTTCATTAGATAGTTTTATCATCCTAAATCGCGACGATTTTATATCTTCTAAATCCTTCGATATTTTAAAACTCGTCTCCAATGACGAAACCGTATTACGCAAATTATTAATTTTTTTATTTAAATTTGGATTTGGCGCTATAGATTTTTCATTTCCATCATAACTATTATTTTTTCTCATTAAACTTTTAACATCCATTAATTATTATTAAAATTAAATAAAAAAAAAAAATCTTTACAGCTGTCTATTTAATTTTACACATTTGAACTGAGCGTCAGAATGAGCGTGTAAAATTGTTTAATGCGCGCGCAATTTCAAATATTAAAAAAAAAATTATTATAAGGTAAAAGCCCCTATACCCGCTCACTTTTCATTGGAGTGAGATTAAATGACTCAATATAAATTAATAAATAAAATTAAAAACCATTTTTTTTTTTTCATAGTTATTTTTTTAAGTTTCGAGTATTAGAATAAAATTTTAGTTTGAAGAATAATGTTGATAATTAATTATTATTAATTTTTTAAATAAGTTCCTGGAGTGTACCCATAGTCGCTCACTAAAAGTTATGATGTCCCATTACTCGATCAACACATGGCCCCATAGTCGCTCAAAGACAATATCAATTAAACTATGATAAGTTTATTTATTTGGAAAATAATTTATAAATTGTATAACTTTATTCTTTCATAATATAAAAAATATCATGAATTTTAAAAATGTATTTAACAAGATATAGTTATAACAATTTTAAAAAAATTTTACGTAACCTAAATTTAATCTAACGAATGAACGTTGAAGTAAAAAATGCCCAGCTATGCACGATTTTGAAAACAGTCATTTAATTTAAATTTGTAATCTATTATAAAATAATTTGATACATCATATTTTAATATATTTAGATTCACAAATAATTATTTATCAATAATAATATTTTTAGTTGTAACTTTTTTTTTTATAAAAATTATAAAAAAACGCTTCAAACAGTTAAAGTGAGCGACTAATGGTAATTCATCTAAAAAAGTTTTTCAAATTAAATTTAAAATGATTCTGAACTTAGTAGACAATTAAAAATTTTTGAATTTTTTTATCAGCAAATCAATTACAAAAAAAATAAACTAAAAATATACACATGTAGAAAATTATAAAAGCTACAAGTGCATTTTTTTAAATATTTTTTTTTTTTATAATTTATCATTTTTAAAAAAATCCAAAAATTATTAGACGTCGACTAACTTCAGTATCATAATTTAAAACTAAACTTAATTTTATTAAAATAACTTATTAAGTATCAATACTAATAATAAATAATAAATAATAATAATAATAATAATAATAATAATAATAATAATAATAATAATAATAATAATAATAATAATAATAATTTGAATTTAAAAATTGTAAGACTAAAATATTGAATGGTCCCGCCATCTGTCATTAAAATAAAAAAACAATTTGCGCAATAAATTTACGCGCAATCTATCAAAGGTAATGAGAAATAAAAATTACTAGAAAGTAATATAATAGGGACTTTAATATATGATACTTTAGAAATATATTAATACATAATATTGGCGAAATTGTAAAATATATTATGGCCGTTGCCACCTTACAGCGAAACGCGTATACGGAACTGTCGTGATACGAAAATTCTACTGTCTGTCAAGTTATTATTACCAAATAGATTATTGTGTACGTGGTGTATTAAATAATATACAGTGTTACAATAATAAAACACATTGAGGATTATTGTGTAAATAAATCTAAATAATATAGTGTGTAAAATTAATACATCAAGGCAACAACACGGGTGGCTAAACGCGCGTTCGCGGAGGTAATATTGATGATTTAACATTGCGACGCTATTAGCATCTATGTGATTTTTTGTAAATGTTTTTAAAAATTTAGTGCTATTTAAATATTATTTAATTATTTATCATATATATTAATGTAACTAAGCGGGATTTTCTTTTGTTTACGCCTTGTCACTTGTGCTTTTGTTGTGTGTAACCGCGCGCCGCACTGCTCTAGGTCCAGTAGCTGATGCTCCTTTTGCTTGTGTTGGTAATTGTGGACCGTGTTATAATACACGTACGCGAACTATCACATACTCATTTCCCTTTATTATAACCTCAAAATAATCTTCCAGATGTCTATTTTTTTATAATAAATATCATTATTTTAACTTTACTATCTCTAATTTAAATAATAACTCATTAATTTATTCAATTATTTATCTTTATTTAATTTTAAATATCATTTATTATCCTTACAATTATTTATGTCAACATACTGTGTTGATCTAGTCATTTTTCTCAATATTCATTTTATTATTTATTGTAAAGTACATTTTTTTTTTCAAAAATTTATTACAACTTTTTAAAAATAAGTTACTATTCATTTTTATTTTTAAAATAAAAGTACTTGTAGACTGATAACTTTTCGGATTTTGTTTTTGTATTTTTAAAAGATCAAGATTAAGATTTAAAGCTACCTAATGACCTTTTACGATTTGTCCCTTCAAATAACTTGCCATTAACTTTTATGATGTAAAGTACTTGTAAGAAGTTTAAAATTACTCAGTCTAATGATAAAATTATGAGCTATTGTGATAATAATAAAAATATATATTATTTATTGTTTCAGAATCAAGATGAGTTAGTGAATAAATTAAAAAAAAATAAACGGAGTAATTGATAATAAATAAATCTAATGAGACCGACAATCAAATGCCAAAATATAAAAGAAAAAGTGATGCAGAGACTTATTGATAATTAAACAATCAAACAATGTCAGCAAATTATTTCGCAGTTTTAGATTTAGGATAGGCTACGAGCCACATGATATATATTTGGGAAAGCTATATCATATACATTGCTTGTAAAAGTAATAGAAGAAAAAAAAAGGATTGTAATAAGTATGAGTAAATATATATAGGCAATAATTAACGTCTTTTGAAATACATTTTCAATGGATAAAAAGTTTATCGTAGAAGATATTAAAAAAAAATATATCGAGACTACAGAAAACTACACATGGCTTATAGAGATCAAAATATCAAGTAATTTTGATGATATTGAATCAATATTAACTACTGGACATGGTTATAATTGTGGTAAAAATTCAGCAATGATTATTGTATGATTGACGTTGAGGTAAAATTTAAAAATTACATGAATGTCAGGAACAGGCGACGTGGGTCGCAGACGCGTTGAGTGGCGCCGCAACGCAAACACAAATAAACTTAATTAATAAACAAATTAACTTAACAATAAAGGTAAGTAATAAGTAATAGCTAAATATTTATTTTAAATATACGAAGGTGTACAGTGGTCAGTGGATGTTAAACTTAATAAATTTAACTTTAAATAGCTTAAGACAAGTTAATTCTATTTAAAGTTCAAAGTTAAACATCTGGAAATTTAAACGGTATAATTTATGGCACTAAAAACAGGTATGTTGTATTGTAATTCTCAGGTATAAAATATACATTTTGGAGGAGAAGAAAATTTGCTGAAAAGGTGGCTGTTCGCTACCTAGGATTACGAGGTGCTGCGTGGGCATGCAGCAGCCTCAGACACGCCCTCTCCTCGGGGACTCTGTATCCTCTACAACTTCCCCGACAACAAGACGTGGTAATTCAGTGGCTGTTTTAACCCATCAACAGCTGCAGCAACTACAACAATTACAGGCACAAAATTCAACTGGACAGCCATTGACATTTGCATTGCAACAATCATCAAATAATGGGCAAGATCAAGCAAATGCTTCGGCAACTGGAAATCACATAGTTTATTTAAATCAGTTAAGCCAACTGAATCAAAATACCATAAATTCCTCGGGGACTGGTATGGGCCTACCCCCGGCCGGCCCCACTTTTGGGGTGGGCCTTAATATGGGATTGCCACTTTCATTATTAAATACCAGTCTTACATCATTAACTTCAAATGTTATAACTACATCTAATCCTCTGCTCAATATTGGACTACCTAACATTAATCAGGGTATAGCAACTGTAAATACGGACATAAATACATTGAATGCATTAAATTCAACTTTGAATTCAAACTTACCTTCCAGCAGTATTAGTAATGGATTAGCTGGTCTTGCGCAAGATATTAATGCCATTAATTCAGGTATTAATCGGTTAAATACTCTTAATTCATCTTCATTAAGTTCGGGGCTCTCTAACATAAACTCTGGTTTAAATACAAATCTAAATCAAAATTTTACAACTTTAAATGCAAATGTTGGAGAAAATAATTCTGGTTTATCTAATTTGAATAATTTAAATTCAAGTCATAATACATCATCATCGAGCATAAACCAAAATTTCAACAGATCACTTAATGTATTAGCCGGAATTACACCCAGCAGTTTGAGTTCCTGTAATACCAATTTTCCATTTCAAACAATTCAAAGTATACAGAGTATTGCACCTCATATTGTTGGTTCAAGTGTTAATCAAGTACCCAGTTCAGCAATACAACAGCATTCAAATTCAAGTGGTGTCTCAATATCTCATAGTTCAAATTTAGCTCTCAGTTCAAATGTATACACGAGTACATCAAATACTCCAATATTGTCAACAACAGCAAGCGCTAATCAGTCTTCAAATATAAATCATAATCAAAGTATACATTTAGGAGTTATGCATACAACAAATCAGCCAAATGTATCAGCAACAAATGTATCACATTTTTCAACTGTTAATGATCCAATAAATACACTAAGTCATATTTCTGGAATTGGTACATCACATAATACTGGTTTTCAAACACAACGACAATTTTCACAAGCTCCAAATTCAAATTTAGGTACTTCGATAAATATATCTGGTAATAATCAAACGTCCAATACCGTTAAAACTGTGCAAAATATCCAAACTCAAAATATTAGTTCACCCGGAAGTCCATTTTCAATGCCACTTAAAAGTCCAGCATCAAATATCGCACCACCAACACCAAGCCCAAGTCCTAATCGGGTTTTATTACGTAGTCCGGCGTCAAACTCCATCCAATCAAATAGAAACAGTCCGAGCCCGGTAGCAACATCAACAAATAGCAATTTTAGTATGCAGCTTCAGAGTCCAATGCAGAGTCCAATGAGCGTAGGACAGATACAGAGTCCAGCACCGAGCCCATATCCACCCGCTAAAAGTCCTCATCATTTAGGATCAAATACAACATTAAATAATAGAAGTCCTGCACCTGGTGGAAGTCCAGGACCACCAGTAGTTAGGCCTAATACACCGATACTTCAACAAGGAATGCAAGTGCTACAAATAATTGGTACACCACAGGGTTACCAACAAGCCTCGTCTCAATTAGTCACGCGAACGCATCTTTTTGGCAATCAACAGATTCAAATAGCAACGGCAAAGCCTGCCAAGCAGCCGCCACAAATATTACCCAAACCTCCCAATCAACAAGGAGTTGCAACCCAACAAAAACAACGAGTTACAACGACTATTACTAATCAAGTAATTTATTTAACTATTATTACTTATTTTTATTTTAATCACATAACTCTAATGCTCTCTATTTTAAAATACTATTATATATAATTATTGATTACCAATTCTAGTTATTTATATTTATACTATTTAAAATAATTAGGTGACACAGCAAACACAACCACAATTAGTGTTAGCTAGTCCTCAACAAAATCCAAATGCGACAGCTACAATGATACCTACAGCACAAGGTCTTTTATTAAATCAGGTAATTTAAATTTTTAATTTAAACATAACTCTTATTCGTAATTACACGCATTCATTACCCAATTTAACAATAACACCATTATCATTATCATCATCATCATCATCATAATAATAATCATCATGTTAATCCTCTTTTAACAAACCCTATCCGGTTGTATGTAAATATTCATCCATTTGATACCCAATACTCAAAGTTGCTTTAACACTCACAAGCTTATTGAAACTCCTGTCAATAACTAAATAATCATCAAACAAACAATTCATGGGTGCTGATAAAGGTTTTATCATTGGGTTTGGTACATAGGTTTTGCCGTCATCTGGACCTGTTATTGTGCAGCAGCAACCCGGCGGCGTTCAATTAATACTCCGAGCACCAGCTAATGCTCAACAGCAAACGCATACTGCACAGGTGATGGTTTCACTCATTGACCATTTTTTATTATCATTAACGTTTGTAATTTATGTAATTAAACGGTTTCATCTACACAACCATTGCTTAATAATTATCATCAAATGCGCTATCCAATATTTATTTTAATTATTTAGTTTTTTTAATTAATTATTACATAATGATATTTATTGACGAGTATTTAATTTATAGCTGACTCAACAACAGCTTGTAAGAGTTGTCACTGCACAAGGTATGCAGTTGCAAGGACTTACGCCGACATTCTTTGCCGTTCCAAATGGTTTCTCATCACCAGCGCCTCCCGTACTTAGGCATACTCCCACGAGTCCTGCACCCGGTAATTTTAATTTAAATATATCTACATTATTTATTAGGGTGGTTAAAAACTAAATTTTCTCAGGCGCCCCATAAAAAGCTTCTTTTTAGTAAAAAAATACGTGGGGAATTTAATTTTTTCTTTTTATGTAAAAAGAACACGTGCCGCAGGACGATCAAAGTTCATTTTTCGATACAATCGTGGTTTTTTTTAAATATCTCATGAAATACGCAGATTTAAGGGAAAAATCATAGGAACAATTTTGTAGGAAATGGAGTTCTTAACAAAAAAAGGTCATATTTATTTCTTTTACAAAATGTGTATTTATGAAGATATTTTAAAAAAACTTTTTTTACATCTGATGAATTTAGCGCTTTAAGAATTGCAAATTTTGAAAATAACATTTTTCTAATTATATAGAAACTACAACAAGCATTAGTGATTGATATGTGACGAGTTACGAAGTTGTCTAGATTTAAGAAAAAACGTTATTTTTAACATTCGTAATCCTTAAAATGCTCAATTGATAAGATCTAAAAAAGTTTTATTCTAAATATCTTCATAAATATACATTTTATAAAAAAAATGAATATGACCTTTTTTGTTAAAAATTTAATTTCCTACAAAATTGTTTCTATGGTTTTTTCTTTTAATCTGCATATTTTATGAGATATTTGAAAAAAACCGCGATTGTATCGAAAAATGAACTTTGATCGTCCTGCGGCACGCGTTCTTTTTACTTAAAAAGAAAAAACCAAATTCTCCACGTATTTTTTTACTAAAAAGAAGCTTTTTATGGGGTGCCTGAGAAAATTTAGTTTTTAACGACCACCCTATTATTTATTTTATATATCAAATAATAATAATAACTATTATTATTATATCTTTTTGTTTCATATTATTCAGCAAATACAGCAAATAATAATTCAATTGTGATACAAAATGCCATGGTACAGAGCCCTCAGTCCCAAATGAATCAAGTTACTTCATCAAATACGAGTAATCATATATCAGGTGGAACGCAAAAACAACAAACTACAGTCGTTGATCAAAATTTATTACCACCGCCTAAGAAAAAGGCTAAGAAAAAAAAGAAAGCTAAGAAAAAAGATGAAGATCCACCAAAACTTGATCTTGCTAGCATAATGAAAATATCAGGAATTGGTGATGATGATGACATGTTTGATACAGATACGACATTAGACACGGATACATCGTCACAAATAAATGTTGAACAACCGGCAGTACAACATTTAGGTCAACTATCTCCGCATCCACAGATGTCAAGTAGTACCCAAAATATAACTCATCCATCTCCAGTTAATACACCAAATATTCAAACGCCTACAACGACGGATAATTTTGGTGGTAGTCAATTGGTAGCACAATTACAGATGCCAGTACAAAATACTATCTCTGGTCATCTTCGATTGGCGGTTGGTGAAGATGGTAGAGTTGTACTACATCATACACCGGAACCTAATCAACCTGAATTAGATCAAGCAACTGCTCAAGCATTGATACGATCTCTTACGCAAGGCAATAGTCAAAATTCACAAATAATATCACAACTTCTTGGTCACGCACAAACATTAACCCAACAGAATATACAATCTCAAGAGCCGGCAACTCCACCTCCCATAAGTAGACAGAAAAATATCATTAAAACATCAACTTCAAATATTAATCAAACATTTAATCAAGTTATTAATTCTACATCAACACCAACAGCAACTTCAATGTCTAATTCTCCTCAGATAAATGTTGGTAGCAAAGTTACTTACACTCACAATTCATCTAATGTACCTCAGTCTGGTAGCACAACATCAAATACTATTAATCAGAGAAATATCGAATCTGGAGTTGTCACATCATCATCATCGACGTCGTCGTCTTCAGTAAATAGCTTACAAGCCTCACAAATTACCAAAAATATACAATCACTTAATGCAGGTGTACAGTTATCAAACGCAGGTATTCACATTGCTGTCGGACCTATGTCACCAAAGTCGGGATGTAATTTATTTAATGAACAACAACAATCTGGAAAAATAATTAATCAGCAAAACAATGTTGGACAACAGACTGTGATAAATACTTCTTCTATGAAGAAAACAACAACACAGTCAGTGATGCAAAATACAGCTGGCAACACAAATGTTAGGCAAAATGTTGTTAAATCACAGCAGCAAGCTGGTCAACAAGTACAAATTGGACAAGGAAATACCGTTGTAAATCGTACTGTTCATGTTGTTAAAAATGCTCGTACTGTTTTACAGCAAAAAAATCAACATGAAAAACATCAAACTCAACAACAAACTAATGAGCAAATAAATCAACAAAATTTACAACAAATTTCTACCCAAACTATTCAATCATTGAATGTCCAGCGGGTGCTTGAACAAAATCTTCATAAAATTACAGTATCTGGTGTACAACATAATTCCATGAATTTAGTACATCAAAATCCATCCAATAATACGCAACCAATGCAGATACTTCAGTCTAGTGATAATATTCATCAACAACAAGGAATTAATATTTTGACTCCTAATATTCAAAATGTTGATCAAAGTATTCATGGATTGATGGAAACGCAACGCAATCATCAAGAAATGGCCGAAGCATTACAGCATCAACAACAACAGCAACAACAACAACAGCAGCAGCAGCAACAACAACAGCAGCAGCAACAACAGCAGCAACAACAGCAGCAACAACAACAACAGCAGCAACAACAACAACAGCAGCAGCATCAACAATCAGTTTTAACAAACTTAGTTAATTTTAGTTTACAACAACAACACCAGCAGCAGCAACATCAACAAAAAGTTGTTGGAACAACAAATATTTCTTGTGGTAACAACCCACTTCAATGTGATGGCCAAAAAATAATCCATTCTCAACCTAGTGTACAACAGCAAAATATATTTTTTTCGAGTGATCCACATTTAGTAAATGTAACTACAACAAATGAACAACCTAAACAAGAAATTCAAAATGTAGATATGCTCAATTCATCTGCAACGACTATGTTTAATCCACCAAAAATAACACCAGAAATGGTTCATGCTCTGAGTAACTTAAACCCAAATGACCAAATATTAATAGCTCATCCAAATGGTCAAATGCATATTATAAATCAACAATCATTTCAACAATTATTGGCAGCGAATCAATTAAATACAACGCAACAGGTAACAAATCAAAATCAAACTCAAAAGATAGTTATTGGTGATACAGATACATCACAAAATCTTCAAGGTGTACAAATAAATACACCAACAAGTCAAATAATTGTTAATAGTTCTGGTGGTGCACCAACGATACAAAACAATATTCAAAATATTGTTGTACAAGCAGCACCCTCACAAATGCCTCATCAAATTCAAATTCAAAATTCCGGTTTTCCAACTCAATTTATTGATAATCTTAACCAACAGCAAATTAGAAATCTTTCAAATAATCAACAAATAAATCAACAACAAACACCAATTACAACACCAATAACAACCGCCAAGAAAACAAAAGTTGTGAAACGTAAAACTACCGCTGCCGCAGCAGCAGCTGCTGCAGCCGCGGCTTCTGCTTCTGCTTCTCAAGCCCAAAATACTGGATATACAATGCAAGGAATTAAAACAGTTACTGTTACACGTCCAACAATGACTGCTGTTACGTCAACAACAATGACCACTGCAACAACATCAACTATGAGTGTTAAAGCAGATGGAATAAATAAAGTTGTTATTCAAACAACAACACCTATAAGTACAAATACCAACAAAAGTGATAATAATCAAACTACTATTGGTAATAGTAGAGTTACATCATCTGGCACTCCAGTGCCGTTATCGACAAATGGACCAGTTACACAAAGGACTAATAGATATATACAAATACCTGTACAGAAACAATCAATTGTACAAAATATTCAAACCCAAATTCAAACAATTCTTAAGTCAAAACCAATAACACAAAATGATCAATCCGTACTTACAAAACTTTATCAAGAGTATGAAAAAATAGTTGCCACTTGTAAAGTGGTAAGTGCACCATCATTAACCATTCCAATAGGAACAGAAACAACATCACATTCTAGTATATCATCTCCAACGGTATTTTCAATCGCACAACCACTTTCTACTGTTAAAACTCCAACGTCAACAGTTCAAACGCAAACACATAATACAACAACTATTCCTACGACCATAAATACCCAATGTGTTAATTCAAACATAAAAGATCTCGCTAGCAGTAGTGGTAATAACAATAATAATAGTAACAATAATAGTAATAATAATAATAATAATAATAATAATAATAATAATAATAATAATCATACCCCAGTCCCAGTGATAAGTAATGTAGTTGGACAGAGTATGCCGAATATATCAAGTACTAGTCTACATCCTCCTGCAAGTAATAATAAACAGCCACAAAAATTCTATCAAATTCATTCTAATCAGCTAGTAAGTCCGTCCGCGTCAATCGCACCAAATTTTCCATCAACTAGTGCCCCGACGCCGCCAATACAAAGTATTGCACCAACTGTTGCAGTATCGCAAGTTACTCAACAGCAAATTTCTATACAACAGCAATCAACTCAATGTCAAACAGATCCACCTGATATTAAACCAGACATTCAATTATTGAGTCCTATTAAACAAGAATTATTATCACCAGTTCAGGCACAAGTACAAACTTCACCACCAAGCTCTGCGACTTCACCCAGAGTACCCATAATTAATCAGAGGATTCAAAGTCCTATTAATGTTTCCTGTAATACTAATAATAATAGTAATAATAATATCAATAATAATAATAACAATAATAATAATAATAACAACAATAAAATTCAAAGTCCTACGGGTACACCTTGTTCGGCAGTCAGTCCTAAACAAGGTGTTAAAAGACCAGCAACAAGTCCTATTTGTCGTCAAGTTAATCGCAGTGATTTGATTGAAAAACAATTGAAAATAGATCAAAGTGGTGCGACAAATCCAGATGTAAATACTCCTTTCCTTGATAAGCACAATGCCTGTCAAAGGCTTCTCAATTATCATTGTTTGAATGAACAAGTACTCAGTGCTAAAGATCTTGCTAAAGCTGATGAAATATTTGAGGAGACAGCTAAACATTTACTTAATAAATTCAATTCAATGGTCAATAAATACACCTATCTTCTACTAATGGACAGTATGGTACGTATTCTACTACTTTGTTTTATTTTATCGATTTAATATTATCACTGAGCAATCAACAGAGTTGTTATTTACTTTATCTTTTATTATATTAATAGCGGGAAGTCAGGACGTCGGAACTGATGATGATTGATCGGATCTTTGTGAATGATGAAACTAAGGCCAATGGTAAGCATTATATTCATTATTATTATTATTATTATTATTATTATTATATTTTAAGGAGTTAGAACTAAAAGGATATGAGTGACATAATTTTTACGCTGAAGGTTTCGAGTACTTAAAGTAATTTTCTTTTAAAAATATATACGATAGAGGTACCGTTTTTGGCCACTGTAGGGCCATTTTCGTACATTTGAAAAATTTTAATAAAATAATTTGTAACGGACGCAATGACAAAATTAATTTTTAAAATGTATTCAAAGATACTTTTAATCCGCTATTAAAATGGTAATTTTATTTTACACTTTTTCATTAATTGAAATAAAGTATCAAATGTCCAAAAATGGTGCAGTGGCCACAAATGGTACCTCTACCCTATACATGTATAAAAAATTTTAATGCTTACTGTCATTTATAAATTGCGTTAATACTCGACGTAGAACCAAAATAAAAAATTAAAGAGGAAGAAAATTGAATTAAATGACGAATTTGGAAAAAGCTATGATATAACAGATTACCAAAATTAATTGTTCTTTTCACTTTATTGCTGTTTTTTATTTTTTTATTTTGAATTTGTTAGTAAATTCAGTTAAAAAAAAAAAAAAACAAACAAATCAATGCGAAAAGGGAAAAAGTTCAAAAAAAAAATCAAATTTTTTACAGAGTTGTACAGTTACAGTAATCATTATTTTAATAACATGAAAGTGAAACTATCATTTAACAATGTAACAAGTTATGAAATATATGTAATAATAAGATATTTATATATCAGTTTTGAAAAAATGTCACTCGCACTCTTTCACTCTGATTAAGAAATCAAATTTGAAATGATTTGAGATGAAGTAACTCTTAATCATTTTGAATTATTTCAAATTGTCTGAATTATTTTGCTTTCGATCATAAATTTTGGAACGAATCAAATTTAATTAAAAAGCAATTTTATGATTTGAAATGATTTGAACTTTCGAATCATTCTAATAAAATTGAACGAACCCAAGTAGCACAGAGTCAACTTTAAGATGTCTTTTAAAAGGATGACAAATTTTTTTTTGTCTTAGTCACCTTTTTTGGTATAAATACGACATGCAAATGTTAATTCAGGAGACAGAGCCGAGTTGTATTGTTTTTTCTGTCTTATTTCAATTAAGAGGTCATTTAGATGACTTATTTTACCACTTTTGTAATTTACTTTTTGTCGTCACTTGTGTTAAGTCTTAAGTAGATATTTTTTCGGTGACATAAATTTCTGATCGTTTTGTCAACATATCGTTGCCTTATCGATATGTCAAAAAGTTGCCTAAAAACTGATATTTTATAGTCGTCTCAAAGGCAAGTGTGCTACTTGGGAAGAAATAATATCGCAATTTCTGATATGATTTAAAATAATTTGAGGTTAAGAATTTTAAATTAATTTAAATTATTTCAAATTATAATTTTATGATATGATACAATATGACATAATTCAAATTTTTGAAATTAGATTTCTTAATCATTGCAGTTCTAACCTTTTTATTAACATATTTTTTGTGTTATATTAATAAAATTTAAAATAATACTTGTAGAAGAGTTGAAGAAGGAAGAAAAACCAATATTTCCAAAAGTAGAAGCGGATCCAATGGATGAGGGAAAAACACTACCGTCGTTATCAAACATTTCCGTTAAAAAAGAACTCGAGGATGATTTTTCTAGTATCGATACAGATTCAAAGTTGAATATAAAGCCATCGAGTAGTACGAGCGGTGATTACGACGAGTGGCTTGAAATCCAAAAGGAACTAGGTGTCTATCCATCAGTCGGGGATTCCTCAAAGTGTAAAAACATGAACATTAGTGGTGGTGGTGGTACTGGTGGTAGTGCTAGTGTAACTGGTACAATTATTAGACCATCGAGAATGGAAAGAACGCGAAATAACGGCGAAAGCCGTACAACAAATACCAGTAGTGCGGTGAGTGTTCAAAGTGCAAGTAATTTAAAGAACATATTTGAATCAGACTCATCGATGGAATTAGATCGACGCTGGTGTAGCAGTGCGACAGAACTTGAACGTGATTTACTTGAAGATGCTGATAGTCTTGACGAATTAGCGTTTCATTCTCAAGTTCAATGTCCCTCCGCGTTATCCGGTGACGTTGATACCAGTAATATTCTCGAGCATGATGATATCACCGCTCAAGTTCAATCTGCTATCGATAGTATTTTGAATCTCAAAAAAATGCCCTCTAGTTCAACAGCAACTAGTAGTGCAAGTGGTAGTACTGCCCAAACTAGTGAATCTAAAGACTCAGTACTTGATCAAGCGGTTCGTAGTATATTGGGCTCGTGACCCTCCTCGAAAAATAAAGTATGTTGAACATTCATTAAGATTTAAATAATATTACCACACAATTATGTTTTTATCATGTGTATTTATCACGTTAAAAAAAAAAAATTAACAATAATGATTAATTATAATAACCAAGGATGATAAAACGGTTGTAACGCCACCACAATGTCTTTCACTAAAACATTTGGTTTGACTTTTATGATTTAACGTTTATTCCAACCGCAATTATCAAACTTTATTTATTTATTATTTTTTTTTTTTCCATTTCACTATGGCAATAATTATTTATACACAAAATTGTAAACTATCTTATTGATATATTAGTGGTAATTGGAGAATATATATTAAAATAATAAAATAATGCAGAGAAAAAAAAATGAAAAAAAAAAAAAAAAAAAAGAAAAAAAAACATATAATAATGAAAGAACAAATACGCCATCGTGTAACTTTAATTTTAGAAAAAAAAAAATGATGTACATGTGGTTAGGCAGATATGTGACATTAATATGTTTCTATCTGCCAGATTTGTAATGTAATTTTGTAAAAAGAAGCTATTTAAAAATGATTTATCTCAATTTATCTGTCAGTTTATTGGAATAAATTGTATAAGTATTCCAGTATGGCAACTACGAATTGTACATATAATTTTTAAATTATATAATTATAATTACGATAATTGATATTATTATTATTATTAATGTTATTATTATTATAATTATTGATATTAATATTAATTTAGTTGAATTTGTGTAAAGCGATGGTAAATTTCCATACAAACGTTTTAATGAATCTTTGAGGGATTTTATTATAAATAATAATCATAGTTCTGTCAAAAATTAAATCATTTATAAATAAAATAATGTGCACCCCGTAATTTTAAATTTTTTCTTTTTAAATTAATATAATTAACAAATCAAAAGTTAATTTTTTAAAATCTGTATAAATAAACTGCTAAAAAAACCAATATCTTAAAATGACTGATGATGAAACAAATGTTCGAAGTTATCCAATTTAGCATTTAAAAAAAATGTAAAGTAATTTTTTTTGTACAAATTTAAGCATAAAGAAAAAAGCAATTCGAGTATTATTAAATAAAATATACAATTATATTAAATATATAATAATAATAATAATAATAATAATAATATTATAATAAATGAAAATATAAAATGTTAAGAATAACAAATATACGTACAAGACCAACAGACATCACATTTACACAACCAAATTTGGTTTTTTTATACTAAAAAATAAATGTTTAATCGATATGATATGAAAAAATTTTTATAATTACTCTCTATGTAATAAATCGAGTGTATTAAATATTACGGGGTGTGCAATTATATAAAAATTAATTAAATTAAATAACTAAAGTAATTAAAAAATATTTAAAAAAAGAAGAAAAAAGAACTAGATAAATATATTACTAGTTTAAAATATCAATTTTATTTCCAATGTTTTTTAAAAATAATTTACGATACAGGGACAGTCTGAAATTAAACTGAGAATCAAAGATACACGTTTTTTATCTAGCTTTTAACATTTTACATACTTTTTGGCATCACATTTAATAATAAATGAATAGATGTGTGTAGATAGATTACTGTGTAAGAGAGTTTAACTACGGGGAAAGGATTATTTTATACTTTTTCCGATCTTTTATCAATAATGCATCTTTTTTTATAATGCACTAGAGCAAATTATTAATTTTATAAATATATATAAATGAATATATAAATATATAGATATAAAAGAAAGAAAGAAAGAAAGAAAGAAAGGAAGAAAGTCGTATTAAGATTATATGATAAATTTTATCTGTGCTAATTATTTTTTTAATTTTATTTATGCTACCGTTTGTGTATGCAATTTTAATTAATTAATTATGCTGTGACATTTTTAATAGAATTTACCAATACATTAATTAAGTTTTTTAAAATAGTAAGTAATTAATGAATTTAAAAAAAAACGAATAAGTTTTTTTTTTTTAAGGAATTGGAAATTTTAAATAAACGTCGCATCCTTTCGCCGGGTGTTCTCTCGATAATAATTTAAAAGAAAAAAAAAAAAAAACAACATCAAATCTTTTACATAATCTGCTATGTACAGAAAAGCATAATAATAATAATAATAATTAAAAGAAACAGTGTGATTTTTTTTTTGGCAAAAGCAATCTAAGACTGAAAAAAATAGACAGAAAAATAATAATAAAAAAAAAAAACTAAATAAATGATTAATTAAAAAAAAACAACATGCAGAACTATTAGCGTAATTAAATTATAATTTGTAAATAAATGATAATAATAATTAATTAATTGCACCTAAAAACGGCAACTGCGACTTAATTATAATTATATATATGTGGGCTCTGACAGGATTTTTAAAAAGATGAATATATTAAAGTTTTGTTGTTCCTAATAAATTGCCGACATTTTGCCAGTATATAATTATTTTTATATATATACATACATATATATATATTTTTTATTTATAACTATAACATCCACTTAATTAATTTATTATTAATAATATTATTATTATTTTTTAATTTAATTTAACAATCATTAAAGTTTAACATAATCATCATAATAATGTTATTTTATTTTAAATCATTTTTTTTTTAAATCTTCACATTTTAATTTGAGTTTTTCATATTTTTTTATACCTCAAGCGCAAATCATTATTCTTTAATTATTATTAATTATTACCATTATTTCTGATAATAAATTATAATTATACATATTAATAATCATTATCGATATTAGTATGTGAATAATTATTGATAATTTTAATTTATCATTGCCATGGATCTTTTTTTATTTATTTTATGCAACTCATGCTGAAGAATATGCCGCTAACTGGTTAAAGAGCTTCATAAAATTTTATATTAAAATACAATCCTTTCTGATTGGTCAAAAGAATGGTTTAATATATATTAAAACACTCATTTTTATATTGAACCAATGAATTTTAGTCAAATGGGCAGATCCTATCCCTACTCAATAATTCAAGCCAATGAATTATCTATCACTTTTCTCTATAATGACGTCACCTTTAATTTAACTTCCTTATTAACTGAAGATTTTCGTCTCGGACTGGAGTATGGCGAAAATTAACCGACCCTTAAATAGTTGCAGGGAGGTAAAATAAGATGCCTATTAAAAGATGCGCTCATAATATTAATATTCAGAGGTCACTCATCGCAGTTTTTTATTTCCTATTTAAATAACATGGAAAAAAAAATAATTAAGTTTGGAATTTTATACCTTGGCAATGGCTCGGTGTACAGATGAGCTCAGGATATAATTTTGTAGGGAATTAAACGATCCACAAAAAAGTTTTTTATTTTTTTTTTATGAATTCATCTGTTTAAGTTATTGGAGCCTGAAGTCAAATTTATAGTAAATTTCGAGATCTTTTTACTGTTCTGGCGAAACTATCAGACTTATTACAAAATATCATAGGATCTTTTTTGTAGACAATTTTATTCTTTACAAATTATATCTGATAAAGTTTTTTAAAATTTCGCATTGTTTTCTAGTTATTTTCATTTTAATGTCAAGCTCTTAAAAAAAATAGTGTTCTGACAAATTTCAAGATCTTGACACTAAAATGAAAATAACTAGGAAACAATGCGGAATTTTGAAAAATTTCATTCAAGACAATTTGTACAGAATAAAATTTTCTACAATAAAGATTCTATGACATTTTGTGATAAGTCTGATAGTTTCGTCAGAAAAGTAAAAATATCTCGAATTTTTCTATAAATTTGACTTTAAGCTCCAATAACTTTTGAACAGATGAATTTATCAAAAAATGATAAGAGACTTTTTTTGTAAAGGGTTTAATTCCCTACGAAATTGTATCTTGAGCTTGTCTGTACAATGAGCCATTGCCGAGATATAAAATTCCAAACTTAATCCATCTAAAATTGAATTGAATTCAAGTCACAGCTTCATACTTTGTATTTTGTTGTTTAAAATTTATTACAGTGCCCATCTTATCCGACCTTAAGACCTCACCCATTAGTTTTAGTTGCATCGATTGCAACGCCACTCAATTTTTTAATATAAGTTCCCTTTCTAATCATTACTACTTTCTTGTCTAGAAATTTATTTTTATTACTAAAACTGCTGTCAGACTGAAATGTGGCGAAATTATACCCCGACCCCAATAATTATAATTTGCTTATAATTAAAATTAAAAACTGTGTGGAAAGAGATGTTTTAATTTTGTTCTCGCTTAAAAGAGGGAGCACTAAAAATCAAGCTCTGATTTTTTTTTTTTGAGAATGTTGACATTTATAAACTAACTATTAAATGAAAATTCAAACAAGCGACCATTAAATATGATAAATAAAAAAATTAATTAATTAAATTATTTAATTGACTTTTACCATCCGTAAAAAAAAATTTTAATTTTCATTCGTCGCATTAACGAATTAGAGGTTATAGTAAATTTAAAAAAAAAAGTAAATAAAAAAAAAATTGTTAAGACAAAAATTTAGTTACTAAAATTGGAGTAATTAATTTAAATAAACTATTATAATTAGTGAAAAAAATTAATTATTCAGGAAAATAACGAAAAAATAATTAACGATGGAAAGTCAAATGAAAACTTTGATTGAGTATCGTGAAGAACTTGCTGAAGAAGAAGAGTGGCTCAAAAAACTGTTAACCCAAATGCAGGATCAAATTGACCTTCTTCAGGTATTAAAATTAATTATTTAAAATTTATGATCCAGAAGTTAACAGACAATCGAAAATTTTCGGATTTTTTTTTTCACCGGGGAATTAAACAAAAAAATAAAAATAAAAATATACACATGTAGAAAATTAAAAAAACTACAGGTGCAATTTTTTCAAATATTTTTTTTTTGTATGATTTATTGTTTAAAAAAAAATTCAAAAATTATCAGATGACAGCCAATTTCAGTATCATTCCTGAATGATCCAGAAGTTAGCAGACAATTAACAATTTTTGGATTTTTTCTTTTCTTAACAAATCAATAACAAAAAAATAAAAAATAAAAATATGCACATTTAGAAAATTGGAAAAACTACAGGTGCAATTTTTTCAAATATTTTTTTTTTTATAATTTATCGTTTAAAAAAAAATCTAAAAATTATTAGATGTCGGCTAACTTCAGTCTCATTTAAAATTTAGTGGTTTATTAATTATGAGTGTGAATGTAGCAGACATCAGACGAATTTAAAATTATAAATAATTTAAAAAATAATATTTATAAAATTGCGCTTATTAATTTAAAAATTTTTTAAATGCACATTTTTTTCAAATTTTATTTTATTAATTATTTACTCTATTTATTAATAATTTTAAATTTGTCTGATGTCTGCTACATTCACACTCATTATTTTTATATTGCACTGTTTAGATAATTATGAATTGCACTAGATAATTACTCATATTCTGCTCAAATTTTTTTCTATAAATTTATAATTTAATAAAAAGTATGATCTTGAAGTTAACAGATAATTAAAAAATTTCTGATTTTTTTCTCAATAAATCAGTTAAAAAAAATAAATAAAATAAAAATATGCGCATGTAGAAAATTAAAAAAACTATGGGTGCAATTTTTTTAGATACTTCTGTTTTTTTATAATTTATCATTTTGAAAAAATTTAGAAATCACTAGACGTCGGTTTACTTCAGTATCATTAAAAAGTAGATAATAAAATAACTATTTTAATTATTTGAAATTATATTACAGATTGAAAAACTTCATCTGTCTCAAATGGTCGAAAAATCCAAAGAAAAAACTGTATCACAAAATGTAAATATTAAATTATCTCCTGATAGCCGATCCAAGCAATTAAATCTAGACGTGCCGAATTATATTCACCCGAAGCACAATGTGGAAGAAGAAGAAGAAGAAGAAGAAGAAGATGAGGAAGAGGAAGATTAAATTTAAATATGATAAAATTAATGAAAGTTGTTAATTTTATAATTTCATCGTGTACATACTTTTTGATAATAAATTAAAGTTATTTTTTTATTCAAATATGAACAGAATTGATTAAATTATTTATTGCCTTGAAAGAGAAAGTTATGACACCTAGCCCGGGTTATAATTTCAAACACTAATTTAAAAAATTTTTTTTTTCTGCCTAATAATTAAATAATTTTTCATTCGAATTTCATCATTTTTAATTCTTTTCAATCAGTATTTTTAACCAGGGATCACTTCAGTTAATAGTAGAGCTGGTAGTTCCAAAACACTTCATCCCTACAATTACAATAACATCAAATTAAATTTTTTCACCAAAATTACAATCAAAATTTGAACGTGATATCAATTTAAAAAATATCAATTATTAAATGTTTGACATTTTAATTACTATAGATCAATAACAATAATTATATCTTATTACACATTATTTATTAGCGCTCTACATGAAAAAAAATTTATATATATTTTACAACATATTTAATTATATAATTGTACACTTTATAAATTTAAATTATATTCATAATATGAAAATCAACCTTTCAAATATCATTACTTAGCTCAAAAAAAAAAATACTTGAAATTTATGATTTTGTTTTATTTTGTGTTCGATATATTTTCAAAAATATTTATACTTTTTCAATTAACAAAAAGTCAACTATAATCTTAAGAAAAATAAACTTATGTTACAATTACTATGTGACGTACTATTAAAACTATTTAAAGATATTGAAATAAAAATTGACAATTAATGTCAATTTTAATTAAATATACTCATAAAATAATTGTCCAAACTTATTTAATTTATATTATGATTAATATTATGACGAATTATTATTATCAAGAGGTTTTAGTGGTTCCGGATCGTCAAAATCTATTGTTGGTGGAGTAAACGGATCACCAGCTAAACGATTTAAAAATATACTAGCTCCTTCAATAAGTGCTAATAACACGCCTCCAACAAGAGCACTTCCTATCATAGTAGGAGCTCCACTTCGACATGCTAAAATAGCACCAGTTACAGCCCCACTTGTTATTGAATTCCATGGATCTTCTTTTTGTCTAAAGTGAACTAACGTGCAGTCGATCGTCGAAAAGGCGCAACCCCAGACAGCAAAATTACCAGCGATTATTGGAGATCTTTGCTTGATTGCCATAACACTTCCCATAAGACGTTTGCTAACTCCACTTGGTGCATTACGATATCCCTTTATAAATTGAAAAACACCGCCTCCAACGAGTCCCATCGTGAAGGCACCACCGCAATCATCGATTATTCTCCAAGGACAGGGTTCTCGTGTGTACTCAGCCATGATTTATCTAAAATAACATTTACTGTTAAAGTTAAACTCATGTATTTTTATTTCAACATCCAATTATAATAAAAATTTTGAATTTCTGAGAAGACATGATCAAAATTACATGATCTCTGGGACTAAGTTCTAGTTCGTCATATCACTCAATACAAGTCAATTATACAATGCATTACTATCAATTATTTTTTTTATGATACCAGCATCGAAACTTAAAGTTTCAGTGTCTCTACAGTCAGTCGAAACAAGATAATTTCAGTCCAATGAAACGAACAAATATTAGCGTATGCACTGACTGAAGACATTCGCAATTTAAACTCTGATATTTATCATTTGTTTAATAGTAATTTTTGACCATTAATTTTATTTACGTAAATTACAGTTCTGACTGTGATTAATTATTATAAAAATTAGTGTGAAGAACAAATAGTATTTAGTTTCTGCTTAATTATAAATTGCAAATTACAATTTACGCTTACGCTAATAGTTGGTCTTAAATTAACTTGTTTCTGACTGGCTGCTGACAATGAAACTTTAAATTGCAATGCAGGTAATTATGAAAAATATTGTGTGCGACGTAGAATAAAACATGATTTCGAGCTGCGGGTGATCAGCCAATCACCCTGGTCTGAAATCGTTTTGTTTCATCCCTTTTCACACAATATACCATTTCATATCACCTGCATTAAAATTGCGAATTTCAATGCCTGTTTTGTCAGTCGACAAGCCAATTTCAAACCAATGCAATTTAGCGCACAACTGATCAGTTTCTTCCCTAGAGATTCAACTCATTAGTTTGTGACTTTTTTTCATCCCCGTCAAAATCTCATTTGTTTATTGCAAGCTGCTAAATATTTATATCGTTCTAATAACCAACAAAACTGATAGTTGTGTTTGGAAAATTTTAAAAACAATATGAGTTTTAAATTTCTGATATAAAAAAATTAATTTTTTCAAGTAAAATTGATTAAAATAATTCTTAATTCGAAAAATGATATTATTTAAGAGCTACTTGTCTGCTTATTGTACTGCAAAAAAAGATCTCATGTAATCCAATAGATTTTCATAAATTCTCGTAGAGATTTTATAAAAATGATTGAGTTCTATGAGAAGTTTTAAGGGCCTTATACATACAGCTATGAGAATCTATCGTTTTTTTTCTTTTTTTCAAGCAGAACTATGAAAATATTTCCGTTTGAACAGAAACCTCCAAGTATTTTAATCAGTAAAATTTAACGATACCGAAGTTCACCGATGTCTAATAATTTTTGAATTTTTTTTTGAAACGATGAATTATCAAAAAAAAAATAATTCAAAAAATTGCACCTATAGCTTTTTTAATTTTCTACATGTGCATATTTTTAGTTTTTTTTTTTTTTTTTTTTTTTATTGATTTGTTAAGAAAAAATCGAAAAATTGTTAATTGTCTTTTAATTTCAGGACCATAAAATTTTATACTTTTTTAAAACAAATAAAAAAAAATTTTTTTCAAAGTCAGTCACTAGTAATCGACATGTGTGTATAAAATTAAGAACCTGATAAAGTCCCAATAAAAAGACGAAACGTCGTAGTAAATAATTTACTAAAACATTAAATTTTGATCCTGCATAATCTGAAACTTCAAATAGTTAATTCAAAATTTTAATTTTCAAGTACATTAAATAATTAAAAATTTGAAATTTTATTTGTTATATTAATAGACAAAATTAGAGGTTATGATTTTTAAACTGATGATGAAATTTATTGAAATCAGTGACAATGATTCAATTCGTCATATTTATAATTGTTATAAATAAAAATATGTATATTAACTATTATGATTAATAAAAATAATTATAATTACATTTTATTTAATTTGTTATCAATAAAAACTCTTGCGCCGGTGCCAGTAGAAAATTAGATAAAGATAAATGATAAAATTTTACTAAACTGAGAAAAATTAGGAAAAAGATGACAGAAGTTGGCTGGACATCAGCGCGCTGCTACCAACTAAATAAAAAATTCATTAAAACTAAAAGCGCACAAATGTTTAAATTTCATTAATTATTTTTCAAAAATTTACTGACGTTTAATTATTAACTAATTAATTAAAATAAATAAAATAATCTGCTTTTATTTTTTGTTAATAAAAGAAATTTTTAGTTTCTTAAAAAAATTTTTTTAAACAAAAATTTTCCCGCCAATTTTACTGACTTGGGTTTACATTAAAAATGTCGTCCGAATGAAAATTGTCATTTATTATGTGAACAAAAATGCGTAAGATGTTTTTATGTGTAAATATAACAAAGAAGTAAGTAATGTAAATATTTATTTTTTTTAAATAATAAATTAACAATAAAATTTAATGAGTGTCAATATAGAAGACGTCAAAAATTTTTAAATTATAAATAAATACACTAACAATTAAAAAATTATTGAAAAAAATGCACACTAATTTTTTAATTCTCTAAATGTCAATTTTTTTTTAATTTTACCAGCTGTTTTTTTAATTTTTAAAAATAATTAATGTCTAATAGTTTCACCCTTGAAATTTATGATCCTAAAATTGACAGAAAATTAGATGATACTGACATTGGCTGACATCTGATAATTTTTGGATTTTTTTTTAAACAACAAATCATACAAAAAAAAATATTTGAAAAAATTGCACCTGTAGTTTTTTGAATTTTCTACATGCGCTTATTTTTGTTTTCATTTTTTTGTTTAATTCCCCGGTAAAAAAAAAAATCCGAAAATTTTCGATTGTCTGTTAACTTCTGGATCATAAATGACAGACAATCTTTGGATTTTTTTTTCAACAAATAAATTAGAAAAAAAAAAAACTAAAAATATGCACATTTAAAAAATTAGAAAAACTATAGGTGCAATTTTTTTAATTATTTTTTTTTCTACAATTTATTGTTTTAAAAAAATTCCAAAAATTATTAGACCGTTAATTTCAGTTTTATTAAAACATGATCTTGACATTGACAGAAATAATTTTCTGATTTATTTTTTCAACGAATCAATTACAAAAAAAAAAAAAAAACTAAAAATATGCACATGTAGGAAATTAAAAAATCTATGGGTGCAATTTTTTCAAATACTTTTTTTTCTACAATTTATCATTTTAAAAAAAATCCAAAAATTACTTCAAAAATTTAACATAGCTGTATTTATTACAGATGACCATTCAGTAAAAGTATAAATAAAATCTACAAGAATGTCGTATTTACGTGGGTCTGCCAACTATGTCTGGTGTACAACAAGTGTCCTGGGTAAAGGAGCAACGGGTGCCGTTTTCCAAGGAGTCGATAAAAATAACGGAGAGCCAGTTGCCGTAAAAACATTCAACCAATTAAGTCACATGCGGCCTATGGATGTTCAGATGCGCGAATTCCAGGTTCTAAAAAAAGTAAAGCACGAAAATATTGTAAAACTACTAGCCATCGAAGAAGAGCAAGATGGTCGAGGTAAAGTTATCGTGATGGAACTTTGTACAGGTGGAAGTCTCTTTAATATCCTCGATGATCCTGAAAACACATATGGGCTTGCAGAGAACGAATTTCTCCTTGTACTCGAACATCTTTGCGCCGGAATGAAACATCTGCGCGACAATAATCTCGTCCATCGCGATCTCAAACCTGGTAACATAATGAAGTACATTGCCGACGACGGCAGCACGATTTATAAACTAACAGACTTCGGTGCCGCGAGAGAATTAAATGAAGACCAGCAATTTTTCTCACTCTACGGTACTGAAGAGTATTTGCACCCTGATATGTATGAGCGCGCGGTTCTTCGTAAGCCAGTGAATAAAACATTCGGTGCAACTGTTGACTTATGGTCTATCGGGGTCACTCTTTATCATGTAGCCACAGGTAATTTACCATTTCGTCCCTTCGGTGGTCGACGTAATAAAGAAACCATGTACTTTATTACGACAAGAAAAGACTCCGGAGTAATATCGGGAACGCAGACCTCAGAAAATGGACCCATTGAGTGGAGCAAAGATTTGCCTAGCAATTGTAGGCTCAGTTATGGTTTAAAAAAAATAGTAACCCCACTTCTGGCTGGTCTACTTGAAGTTAACAAACAGTACATCTGGAGTTTCGATCGTTTTTTTAATCAAGTCACTGATATTTTATGTCGTACTCCTATTCATATATTTAATTTTCACACAATGCAGTCATTGAAAGTTTATCTTCATCCTGATGACAAAATTCAGTCACTGAAAGCTCACATTCAAGAGCAGACAGAAATTCCACCTCATGCTCAAATTATTTTATTTGACGAAATGGTTTTGTCAAAAATAATCGATGAAAATACTGTGGCAAAAGGGTATCCAATCACGACAATGGAAAAACCATTCGCTGTATTTTCCCGAGAAAATAACAACGTTGTAGCTGCGGTGATCAGTGGGTTCGGTAATTTGTTACCATCGTCGCCAATTATTTCTTCGTCATCGTCATCGGCTACCACGACAACGGGAACGACTGTGATAAATAATTCAACATCTGGTGGATTGGATGCTGCAGTTTCTTCGACGTCATCAACATTTTCGTCAAATAGAGAAAAAACTAAATCATGTAGCAGTGAATCGATTGTCTTTCCAACTTTTGCGAATCTTGTTTCGGTGGAAAATGACGCGAGTCAAGCGAAATTGGCCTGTTCTGTTGGACACTCGTGCAAACGTACTGTAGATCGATTGTCTATTTCTAGCAAATTGTCGCAGGACTCAGTCAATGCTTTTGTAAATCTTTTGTCGTCTGAATTGACTAGACTGACTGGTGAAGTTGATCGTCTGAGAGAATTGACGAAAGCTATTGAAAAAATTTTCACTGCGACTGAGCACGGGGAATTCATTGGGTTCCAGGCGATTAAAAAGTTATCAAATCCATCGTCAATGCCGCATATTTTATTGGATAATGAGAAGAAAAGTAATGAGTGGCGGATGGAATTACAATCTAAAAATAAACAATTATTTTCTGAACTTGCTCCTGCAATTGCTCAACTTTACCAAAGGTAAATAATAAAATATTATTAAATTTTCTTTTAAATTTCACTGGAGAAAATCTTCGATTTTCAAGGAGAGTCGACTACCCGTTATAAGCCTGCCCGTAATGTCTCTCATCGGCAGTTACTGAGTTCAAAAAGCTTCCACTTAATCACTAGGGAATTTCGTACTGGGAATCCCGTTATTAGCTCAGTTAAAGTGTGAAAATTGTAAACTAAGAATATAAAAAAATAGACAAATTAATGATGAAAATTTACGATATTTATTTTGATGAGATTTTAGGTCTATGGGGACTAGAAGATCGAGATGATGGCGTGTGACAAAACGTTAGTGTATTTAAAATTAAATGGGCTTATAACGAGTAGTTGAGGATAAAACTAAACGCACGTTAGTGAGAAGACGAATTCTAAGAATTATTTTCCCTACGGGCCGTAGATCAGGCTTATGACGGGTAGTCATAAGTTCATGTAATTAAAAAAATTAAAGCATAATCTTTAATGAAAATACTATAAGATTATTTAAAAATATACGATCTATGTAATTAATCAGGATATTGACTTGAATTTGAATTCAAAAAATTTTTAAAATACAGTACTGACTTTTTTTAAAAAAACTTTAATTAGTTTTTGATAATTGTGAGTTTATTAAAGTCTTGCTATTAAATTTCTCATATTTAAAAACTCATACATGAAAAAAAAATAATTTAAAATTAAATTATTTAAAATTAATTGACTTATGGGCACAACAAAAATTATTGAAATGAAATGAAATAAAATCCATTGTGATTTTAATTTTTATTTGAAATTTCAAAGTTACGTAAAATTAAAGAATATAAATAAGTTGATTTATATTTTATATATCTTACTTATTTGAACTTTAATAACTTCAAGTAATTTACTTTAAATTTAAAAGAAAATTTTTAACAGTATATTTTATGTGATAAATTAAGATATTGAAGTTGAATTTAAATTCAAAGTCTTTTAAAAAACTAATTAGTTTTTGATAATTGTAAGTTCATTAAAGTCTTGCAATGAAATTTTTCGTATTTAAAAACTAATTATACATAACAAAAATAATTTTTCATTAAAAATCACGTTTTTTAAATAACTATCAGCCTCAAAATTGACTTATGCACAATAAAAAATCATTACTGAAATAAAATAAAATAAAATCCATTGCGATTTTAATTTTTATGACATTTATGACTTGGAAATTTTAAGTTACGTAAAAATTAAATATAAATAAGTTGATTTATATTTTATATATCTCTACTTTTAATTTATCAATAACTCCCAGTAATTTGCATTAAATTTCCTGCAAAATTTTCGCCAGTATCTATAATTTAAAAAAAAAATTAATGATTAAATTTGAACATAATCCAGATACGTCAAAGATGAAGTTTTGAAAGCTGAATGGGAATCAGCAACACGACAATTAACCTGTCCATGGAAAACGAAAGCAAGTCAAAGAGCGTCAACTCTCGTAGACCGACTCCGAGATGGCTGGCAACATCTTTTAAGAGATCGCGCTACCCGGACACTCACCTATAATGACGAACAATTCCACGTATTAGAAAGGATTAAAGTACAAAAAAAATCATCTTTTTAATTACTTCCTATAGCATAATTTTATATCAATAATAATTATTTTCAGGTGACAGAAACCGGTCGCAGACTTAAAATGCTTTTAGAAACAGAGTGTATACCCGCAATTGTCCAACGTTCTGAGTCTTTAGCAGACTGGTACAAAATGGTCCAGACAATTTACCTCCAAAGCCAAATATTAGACAAGGATTTAAAAAGTTACAGTAATTCACTGGAGTCATTTTCCTGCCGCATGAGCCAAGAGGGTAATGAACATTACGAGGCATTGTCATCATTTCTAAATACATTACCAGCAAAACAATCCACTAGCCAGACATCAAATCTTCCGGGTTCTATTCGTGAAGAAGGAACAAAAATGTGGCGAAATATTTGTGATACCCAGCATAAAATAGCACTAATACTTTGTGAAAATGATCTGTTGGTTGATAAAATTAATAATTTGACAATTAATTATGATAATTACAATACTATCAAAGAATTTAATGAGTCAGATAAAAATTTAACAGACGAAGATACCGATGAAGAGATAAATTATAAAAATAATCAACAGTTCATATTATCATAATATTTTTTTTTATAAATTATAATTTTATCACGTATCAAAACCGTGATTGGGTGGAGTTGAATCACGATCTACAAGCATATTGAGACGTTGGCGATGTTTCTGCTCTTTATGTTTCTCCTGGACACTCTCAAAGTGTTTTAAAAGCCGCGCAAAATCAATCCCTACGTGATTTCCATCCGTGTGTTTGTTCTTGTTAGTGGACTCACTGGATTTACTGGCCACGATAACTGAACTCGCTGGTGGTATTGCCGTTAGTCGACGTTGTAAAGTTCCGAATGCTTCACTTTGGGGTAAAATCATCAAAAGACCATACAAAGTTCTTACCAAGGACTCATTCCTTTCTGGCTCCAGTAATTCGAGTCTCAAATCTGTTGATTTTAAATTATAATTAAGACAGGGTAATTACCAATAACTGTTAGCAGATTAAATACGTACATGTAAATATTGGAGACTCAATTAGTTGTACTAATTTATCAATTTCAGTGAGAAATTCAACGGTTACTTCGATGTTGGCGCTTTGATAATTGACAGTCAATTTGTTAAGGATTATTTATATAAATATGTGATTTTCATGATTACCTGCATTGAAACTTTTAGATTCAGTGTCTCTGCAGCCGGTAGAAACGAGCTAATTTCAGTCCAATGCCGCGGACAATTCCCTGATTAAAAACTCCGATTGATTCCGATTGAAAGTTAATCAGAAATCGGGAATAAATTTATTATTTTCCTATTAAATCTGATTGAAAAATTTAAATCGGAGTTTTTAATTAGGGATATTAGCGTATATGCGTAAATTACGAACGCCTTTAGTCAGTGGAAACAATATACTATTTCATACCTGCACTGAAAGTTTAAATTCCTGCTCTGTTTAGAAGGGAATAAAATCGTTCTTTTCTATGAGAAAATGATAAAAATTAGCAAAAGCGCAATTCTTACAAACAGAGCCGAAAATTAAAACTTTCAGATGCAGATCTGGTGAAAAATTATTTACACACCACGGGGGAAGATAGGACGTTCCAATCCGCGTGTTTGAACCCTCGTTTTCGGCTCGGGTAGGCAATTATATACGCGGCTTGGAATGTACTATTTTCCTCCCTAGATATTTATTATACTTGTCATTCGTTTAATAGTAATTTCACACCATTATTTTACTTACACAAATGACAGTTCTGGCTGTGATTAAATTTCATAAAAATTAAGAATAGTATCTATAGTTTCTGCCCAGAGAAAAATTTCGGCTCAAAACCTATCAATTTTTATCATGCTGTCGACCAAACTTGAAACAGGAAGTGAAGCATCTAAAAAGTTATTATGCTTTTACAAAAAATTATTATAATGTATGATAGATAGTAATTGTTATTAAAGTTTATCAATAAGTTTCTCGTTCGTAGTAAGTATTGTGATACAGCATGATAATTTTTTGGATGCTTCACTTCCTGTTTCAAGTTTGGTCGACAGCATAATAAAAATTGATAGGTTTCGAGGCAAAATTTTTCTCCGTGTGTGTAATCATAAATTTCAAATCACAATTTATGCTTACGCTAATAATTGATCTTAGCATTGGTCTTAAATTAACTTGGACTGGCTGCTGACACTGAAACTTCAAGTTCCAATGCAAGTAATCATAAAAAATATTGTGTGTGATCCAGAATGAAACACGATTTCACTCTGCGGGTGGTCAGCCAACTTCACCCTGGTCTGAAATCGTTTTGTTTCATCCCTCGTCACCCAATATTATATTTTTATTTAAATATATTGTTAGTGTTAAAAAATGAAAGTTTAAAAAAAGGATACAATGATTTAACAAGATCACACGCGTGTGCGTAATTTTGTCCAAGTAAACAAAGAGCCATTGTTGCAACTGGATTATGACACCAGGACTCATACAAACAAACAAATAATTTACGACTTTCCTGCAATTCATTTAAAAATAATATATTAATTTGTTATTTGTATAAAAAATATAAGAAAATAAATATATAATTATTTTTTTAACGAACCTCATTTTTTAAATCCTTTAATTTATTGCGTAATTCAAATAACTCAGAGCTAGTAAGCAATATAACATTCAATGTTTGTATCATAATACCAGCGAATCTTAAATTCTGTTCTTCCAATAATATTTTAGCCAATATTTTATAAATTTCTTCAGCGCTCAATAGCACACACAATTCTCGTATGATAAACGCGCCTTTGTCTTCCAATAAATGTCGATCTGTCGAAAATAATCTCAACAAATTGACGATAAATTTAGTAAAATATTTATTGCCCATCGGACTTGACGTTAATCCCGATTTATTTTTATCTTTTGCGGTAACTGTTATCTGGGGACTGATTATTTCCGCAATTACGACTAAATTTTGCTGTACAACTTCGTCAGAGTTGTCACCAAGTGTGCGCATCAATACCGGAAATAATTCATCAATATGATTATACATTTTATCTGGAATATGAATAAATAGATGATAAATCCATTTTAGCGCGGCTATTTTTGTTTGAACTGATGTCTGTTTCAAATGTTTCGTCAAGACTTCAACAATCTTAGATAAATTAAGACCCTCTGGTTTTATTTTCTTATCACTATCAGCTTCACTACTCTCATTAATACCCAAACTTTTAATTTCTTTTGATTCAATCCCATCATCAGTTACCGACTTCTTGTCTTTTCTATCTGTCGCTTGATTATTACCGGCACCTGCCTCGCAGGTAATCAACAAATCTTTGGTTGTAATGAGTTCCATAAGACATGAATTGACTTTTGCTGCTGTTTCTTTAATATTCTTACGGTTATCGCTGTCGTAAGCAAGACAGGGCAAAATAGCCGACAGTATTCCCGATGCGTAAGGCAGCATTGAAGGACCTGACAGCTGGACAAATTCACGGATCCAAGAGATAGCTGTCAGCTGAAGCAGCTCATCAGCACTCTGTGCATGAACGATAAGAATATTAATCATCCCTGGGAAATCGACTCTCGAAGGATTGGCTTTGATGCTGCGTAGAAATTCTCCGAGGACAGTATCAGTTATTTTTTTAATCTCAGGAGTTGGATCTTCGAGGATAATAAATAAGCCGTCTAATATTTCGGGGAGAATTATCACAAAATCCATGTCTGGGACAGCGTCCAATACGGACACCCATGAGATCATGAATTGTCTGCCAAATGGACTCTTTATGTAAATTCTCTCCCTTAATATCGGCATGAATCCGACTAAATCGAACATCCCGCTTTCTGTAACGATATCTTTCATTAATCTGTCGAGTAACTCAGTGGCGTTTTTGACGTTTTGTTCAGGATCACAGGCTAATTTGCTCAGTGCGCCGAATATGTCGGTAAAAAGTGGCAGTACGGCGCTTCTTGCTATTTTAACGACATTGTAAAGACTTTCGCAGGCGTAATATCGGACATGGATGTCTGGGTCAGAAAAACATGCCAAGATTGGACGTATTAATTCTTCAGTATATTGCCCGGTATCTTTTCCGAGACCCACGGCTATTGCTGCTAAACCAATCAAACCTCCTTTTCTCGTGTGAGAGTTTTGTGAGGTTGCGAAATCTTGCCCTAATACTTTTAATAGTTTTTTTATTTGAACTGTATTATTGCGCGCTGAAAATTCTTTCACCATTCTGCAATATGTAAATTTTATTAAATCAATATAAAGAAAAAAGGGACAAAAATTACAAGCAATAAAATAACACGAGTTTATAGATTTGAAGATAATTCATTTTGAACGGACTCTTTAGATTTTAAAATTTAAACTCAGTTACAAATGGAATCAATGATACATTCTTGGTAATTTTAGAATTTTTAACTTCCGTAATTTTGATGTATAATATTCGTATACTGACAAGGGATGAAATGAGACGATTTCAGACGAAGGTGAAGTTGATTGCCCGAACCGAAGACGACCTAGATAGCAAAATGACGTCTCGATTTCTGAATAAGTTCTAAAGAAGTCTTTAACAAGTTCTCAAGATGTTGAATGAGCCACCTAGCAAACTCAGCAAGACGACTTTAAAAAGAATTCTTTTTTCTGACTTCGCAAATAAGACTTCAGTATAAATTTACCATGACGTCTTTAAGGAGCTCCTAATTTTGACTTCATAAAGAAGTTGAAAAAAAAGAATACATTAAGACGTCACAAAACTGACGTCTTCTTTATGGAGTCTTCAAAAACTCTTAATTAAGAGTTCTTAAAAATGACACCTTTAAGAAGTCATTATATGATTTCTTGAGGACGCCTTCAAAAAGACGTCATAAAGCAGTCATTCCGACTTGAATGCTGTCTGGGAAGAACTGACACCACCCGAAGTCTGAAATCATATTTTATCCGATGCCGTGCACCTTTGAGAGTATGGGATCGAAGCAATGGCCAAGAAATCAAACGAATTGACTTTTCAGCTCTTCCCAGTTAAATGAAAGTGTCCAAAGATGAAAAAATAATTACAACGACGCATTCTAATACTGTGTCATTTTGAAATAGTTCAGATTAAAGTTTTTCTTTTATTATTTATCTAAGAAAACTACCGGTTCTGGGCACTGAAAATTTTGTTAAGGTTTTTCTTATACGAAAAATACTTTAATTTTACTTATTATAGTGGCAATTCATATTAATAAATGAGAAGACAATTTTTGTAGACGCGCTAACCGTGAAAACTATGGAAATTTAAATAATATTCAACTGAAGTCATGATATTTCAACTAATAATTGAAGAGACTTTTACGAGAGCGTTAACCGTTAAAACTATTAAATATTTTTGCATAAAGATGTTATTACATTTGATTAATAAGCTCGGAAAATTCATTAAAAAATTGACATTTTTTTGTAGTATAAATATTGCGGGACATGGGATGAAATAAAACGATTTCAGACGAGGGTGAACTTGACTGCTAGTTATGAAGACGAGGGCTGACATTACTCGGAACCTTACATTGCTTTTTATCCTGTGCCATGCATTTTTCATATTACCTGCATTGATACTGGGAATTTTAATGTCTGGAGCCAGTCGGTGGACTAATTTCTGACCGATAGAGCGACAAAAAAAAAGCTGTATTTTAAATATTTAAATTTAAGAAATTTAACAGAGAAACTAAAGACTTATTAATTTAATAGTTTTTTTTTTTACTGGAACTCATATTTATTTAATTTTCTAAACACAGCTGTCAGTTTAATTTGTTATTTAAATGACATAAATATTCAGATGTTTACAATAAACTGACAGGTATGAACTAAAGTCAGTAACAAATTTCGTGGGCGGAAACTGATGAGTTTCTACCTGTCAAAAATTCATTAATCAGAAATTAGCTGTCAAAACAGACATTGAAACTCAGTTTTAATGCAGGTGGTATAAAAATTTAATTTGAATTAAATAATTTCTATTAATTAAAGCATTTTTTTTTCACATAAAATTTTGCAAATTAGTAGTAATAAATAATTTTTAAAAATAATACTTTTCAATCTCAGTTGCTGCTGGTTTTCTTTTCTCATAAACTTTATCATTCAATGAACGTACACACGCTGCACTTAAAGGTGCGTAATCTCTTTCAGAAATCATTTTTTTTTTATTGCTTTATAATTATAAATTATAAAAATATCTGCAACAATGCAATTATTGTAATATCATATGTTAATAATAGAGTACTGCAATAAATATAAAATATAACCTAATTATAATATATAATTATATTTACCTGCAAATTAATTGTAATTTTAATAAAATAGTTAATTCAATAAATTATAAATTTTAATTGTTTATCATATTGCTTTTGATAATTAAAAGTACTTAGATAATAATAAAAAACTACTTGATTGTCACCATATGACAGATAAATAATAAATACTATACATATATATCATATATGGAATATATAAAAAATACACCAGCTCCCTCTCAGCGCACTTGTGGATTAGGATAAGGATTCAAATTGAAAATAAAAAACGAGATTAATTTTTTTTTTTTATTCAAAAATATATCATATTGTATTTTATTAAATGACAATTGATAACAAAAATTACTAGGGTATTTAAAATTCAAATTAAAAATTACTCTATCAAATAATTATTATTTATTACTATCGTTATATTTAATTACTTGTCCTAATTAATTATTTTAATAATCACTATTTTTACATTAATCATCGATGTCATAAATCTTAAATAATCGTAAGAGCAGCAGACAATCGAAAATTTTTTTTAAATTTAAAAGCATTCTTAGACGATTCCCGCCACTTTTTAAAAATATTCAATGACTCAATTGTCAAAAACGTAATAAAATTCTATCAATTCATTAAAAAAAACTAAAGGATTAATTAAAAAAAGAACAATTTTGCTGAATTACAAATTTGAAAAAAAAATTACTGAGTTGTTATCAATTAGGAAATTTGTTGAATGAATTGTAGCCTAGAAAATTTGAAAATTCAAATTATAAAATTGACATGAAAATTTTACTGAAATTTATTTTCCAAATTTCGTTTAACTCCCAATTGATATCAACTGTAATTTTTTAAAAATCTAGATCTCAGAAAAATTACAATTATGTTGTACTTTTTTCAATTAATGCTTTAATTTTTTTTAATTAATTGAAAATTTCGATCCGCTTATGACATTTGGAAGTCATTGAAAATTTTCAAAAAGTGGGAAACAGTCTAAGAATGGCCTTAGATAAATAAACTCAAAAACAAAATAATAAAATTTGAAAATTATTTACGGACTTTTAATATTTTTATTAATAATCTGCAACTTGTTTTCAAGAGTAATAAAATTCTCAGGTCTGCAATTTTCAGTATGATAATTTAAATAAATAACAAGTAAAAAATTTACCAACACCGTGTGCAGAGGTCAAATAATAAATTTAAATTACGTAAACAAAATAAAATGAACTCAAAATCTGAGACACGATCAATTATCTTTAAACATATTCTATAATTAATATCATTATTATTGCATTAATTATATAAATAACATTACGTTATTCAATGCACGGACGGATGGATATTTTTTTATTTATTTTTAGTTAATTATATACTTAAAAAAATCTAATAACAAATTACGTCTATTTCAATAGTATAATTTCCTAAAAAAAAAAATTAATTTTATCACTATTATAAATTAAGTTGTCAATGCTGCTTCTTAACTTCCAGTAATTGTGGATTGTTTTCAACAATATTTAATAATATGCCATCAATATATGACCGTAATTGTGCATTCACTTCTTTCTGCTCTTTTAAAGCTTGTAATACCTGCAAGAAAAAAAAAATAAATAAGTACGTAAAAAAAAATGAGTTGTTTAGTCAGTTGTTTAAATAAAAATATTTGAAATATTACTTCGGCCTTTGTGCGGGGTTTATCTTCGGCAATATTACCATTTTCGCGACCATCCAACTGTAAAATAATTATTTATGATTAATAAACATTAACACCATCACTATAAATCAATTAACCCTTCGTTCGTCGCGCCATGACCACAGCGCGGTATTTATTTTTTAAAAGATTATTTAAAAAAAAAAAAATTTCCTGGTCTTTTGAAATTTTATGAGTTCTTGTACACTATAAAAAAAAACCGGGATAAGTCTAGGCGGTGTAGGTGTTAAAGTTTCCGGTGTTAAATTTCAACACCGGCGCCGGTGTAAATATTCTTTTCCGGTGTTTTTTTCGATATTTTAAATATTAAAAAATTTTTTTTTTGTTTGAAAA